>OY735225.1:24817993-24825493 GCA_963457665.1 Thysanoteuthis rhombus | reverse complement strand
CTTATCTATCTAAATGTCAGCAGATCTATCAGAATTTTGTCTGCACTAATCAGTATTTTCCTATCTAATTATTACATTTAATCTAAGAAAATTATCAAGAAGTTCAACGAGTATACATACATGCATACATACATACAAGGCGCTTGCCTCAAGGCAATTGTTAGTTAACTCGTTTTGTAGACCATTTTCAAGTGTGGTGAGATCAATCCTCACACTGTCCCACTATTGGTGTCCTTGTACCAGGCTAAACTAAGTTCAACTATTCGAAGTGTCCAGTAAATAGAAGATTAGGATTTCTCGTCATTCCTTCCTATATGTGAAAAAAAGGCTACACCAAGGCCCCTCACGACCCTGAACTACTGTACTTACATACAACGAATTAACGTTTTAAAAAATCACATCTCTCAAGTATCCTTTTGTATAAAAAAAAAGACATTTTTCAATGAAGCTGTAGGGCTGGGTTTTCGCTGTTCAGTTATTTTGTTGACGTCGAAGCGAATGTGTGTGTACTCAGTCAGAAGCAGAGAGCACTGGTAGTGGCATCTGCGTGTGTAAACGCACACAAAACAAAAGCCTCGGAGTCTGCGTGTACCTAGTTTTTTGAAGGGACTTCATTTTCACGCAACGGGAAGCGTTCTAATCTTATGGATGGTCATTAGCGCAAATATTTCCGTGGATATTTTCTCGGCTCTTTTTTTTCCCTGGAAGAAAACGGACTTTCGAAGACGACAGGGAAAGGAAAGCATTTGGTGATTGTGGCAAAACCAATAGCTTCTTGAAGTAGATTTGTAAACAATTCAGAGAGAGAGAGAGGGAGAGAGAGAGAGAGAGAGAAAGTTAAATATTTTGAACTTAAAGTGAACACTCCTATATGTTTGCATGTGTTACAAAGTGTGTGAAATATCGATTCTGATCGTGTGTGCGCATACGTATCAGTCCTGCTCAACCTATCCTTGCACAAGGTCTATAAAGTCGAAGTAGGGATTAAAAGATTGTGTTGCACCAACAGGAACATAGGTAGAGATTCGGGGCAAGGGGGTCTTGGGGCCGTGAACCCTTCCAACAACATCTAGAAGATATTCCAGCAGAAATGCAATAGGATAAAAATATTTCTTACGGTTTTAGGCCCCCATCCATTGGGGGTTTAAAGGGGGTTCACGAGTGGCCCCTTCCCCTCCTTCAACTACATCTTTAAAAGCCGATCTCAAGTTAAAAGGACATGTACACCTTTCTTGTAATTCTTGTCCAACCATTGAAATCCTTTTCCTTCATTCAGGGATCGAACGCCAACCACTGCCATCAAGGAGTAAGAGGCGTAGGGGTTCGTTCGTATATGAATGAAATATTGATTTTGTGTCTGTGTGCACGTTTGTGTGTGTCTATGCGTTTTCATGCGCGCGATGAGGCGTGGGAGTTCGCTCTACAATATTTGAATCCTTTCAAAAAACAAAGAAACCCCAACTAAAAAAAAAGGAAAAATAGAGAAAAAAAACAAAAAAAAAACAACAACCCAATCCAAGCATTCCAACAATGAATGTCAAAATACCTGGGGAGCCAATAATCATCACGGGAAGTTTTTCATTCACTTTCTCTCCTTCTCCTTAGATTCATTCATTAATTTTCGAACGATCACGTGACTGTGATACGTACGGCTTTACTTCCATTGCTCTTTTTGCACTTCAGAGGCGTAGATAGAGATTTGGGGCCCGGGGCGTGGGGGGGGGGCTTGGCACTATGAGAGGCACCCTCCAACATTTAGTGGTATTGTCAGCAGAAATACAATGGGTGGACTACTATCCATAAGGTTTCCAGGCTGGCCTCTATTGGGGGCCTGGGGGTGTTCTAAAACGTCTATTACCCACCTCAGCTACACCCACGCTTGTAATATTCACAAGACTTCGTCTGACTCGACATCTACCGAGTATTTGCAATTTTTTAATATTTTTTGTTCCTTCTGAATTCGTCTTGCAAGACGTTTGAGGCATCTCAGTAGGAAAGTTTATCAGCTTTTTCTTCAACATAACGCATTAGTCCTGCAGATAGGAAGGATGACGTCAAATATTTCTGAGATAGATAGATAGATAGATATGTAAATGCGTACTCATTCATTCGCTTCAACATCAACAAAGAAAGCTCCAGAGACATCATCAGATTGAGAGAGAGAGGGAGAGCGAGAGAGAAAGAGCTGAAGGGAGAAAGAAAGAAACAAACAAAGAAACAAGCAAAGAAAAAGAGCAAATGGGAAAGGAAGAAAGGAATAAGAGAACAAAATGAAAGAAAGGGGAAGAGAAAGGAAACTAATAATGAAAAGAGCTAGAGAGAGAAAGAGAGAGTTCCAGATAAAATGATTGACTCGTACACGAGCACAAACGCATCTTTATAATTCATGTGAACCTGTTTACCGATTCAACTAAGGCAAGTCTGGAGACAGATTGGTACTGCATCATTTCCCGCACTTTTCTTCCATAATTTTGATGATGTCAATGATAATTACTACAACAGTGTCCATCCATAGATTAAAATTAGGTCAATTAAGTTTTTGTTGATTTGGGGCTGAGGATAACTGGCGCCCACTGTAAGGTCTCCTTGGGCTTTGTCAGGTTAGTGGGGGTATCTTTTGGGTCAGACATACATTTACACTCACGCTTGAAATTTAAAATTTCCATCCATCTAATCGCAGACCAGAAGGAGAATTGTTGCAAATGAAAGGTCTTTCCTTTCATTTTTTTATTCGGTCACTGAAACAAACAAAGCAAACTGGGATCTAGCTCTATGAAACTTGTACATAAGCAGGGGCGTCGCTAAAAAACAGTTGGAGATTCAGGGGCCCAGGGGTGTAGGTTTTTTGAGCACCTCAACATTCACTGATATTAAATGAGAAAGGAAAAATAGCTATAAATAGACATACACAGCAACTTGATTAGTGATAACCCTAAAGGCTGAGTTATTATCCATGCAATTCATTTATGAACACATATAGCATGGTTATTGTATTAGGTTAGTAGGAATGCAGTAGATGAACTACTATTCATCAAAGCTGGGGTGGGCCTTTCATTGGGGGTCCAGGGGAGTGTTTTCAAATAACTCCTTTCTCTGACCAGCTACGCCTCCGTATGAAACTTGAGTTTGCCATAGGAAAAGGAAGAAAGCTGTGGAAAAATCCAAGTATTTTGGTCAAGTGTGGTTTTGATTAAACCTCTCTCCACCCACAGCAGATAACCTACCTTCAAGTAAAATAAATTACCCAGATTGTTCCAGACACTTATATATGCAAAAAGTATAGTTATATATATATCCAATATTCATTTGTAATCAAGAAGTAAGAAGGGTAACCGTAACCCCTAACTCGGATCAGCTCCACGGCTGTGGTCCACAGCATTTCTAAGACAAATGGCGATGTATCACGAAAACTTTTGACTTTCGCCAACATTCTCGATTACATACATCAAACTATACCCCCTCGTGCCCCATACGCTGACGACGGCACCAGCCATTTCAGCAAAGCCCTCCAAGTTTGTCATGTCTCGGCTCACGATATGTGAAATCGTCTAGGAGGTGACGACACGCACCTGAGTAGGCGCCACTCACTTCATTGTATCAAAATTAGAATTTCGATGTAATAAAGTAAATAATTCAAGATTTGGAATAACAAGGTCGGTGAATAAAATCCAATGATGGTATTTTCGTGTTAACTCTAGTAAATTTTTGTAGTTTGAGTGAAAACAATGATTCCAGAGTTGATTTCGAGGAGCAATATTTTTCTGTGAAAGAATCAAATAAGGTAAGAGTTTAATTTGCGCTCACTATCCTGGGCTAAGTGATAAACTGTGAAAATAGCAATTACTACTACTCTACTACCACCACTACTACTACTGCTACTACCATGTTAACAAAATGAATAAAAAAAAGTCCATCTGTTCATCACACGTTTCACGTAAATTGGGATGCAAATGTCTCAACTTTCACGCAGTTCTTGAAATACCGTCACACAAAAAGGCCAAAGAAAAATTATTAGATAGATGAATATAGGGGGAGGAGGAGAGAGAGGAGAGGGGGGAGATTCATAAACCGGGTGGGGATAAAGAAAGATAATTCATAACTAATAAATCCAGAAAATACAATTATACACAGAATCATGTACATCTCTTGGTAATTTTTCTCATTTATCAACAAACGAACACACGCACGCACACACACACACGCATACACTCACACATGCTACAGAGGGCAGCTTTCAATATATAGTCCTTACGACACACATAGCCACATTAGTAAGACCCAACACATAAAAGCTTTGAATATACAATCCTTATCACTCTCTCTCTCTCTCTCACACACACACACACAGAGTTATACATGCTGAGGTCCAATACACGGCAGCTTCGAATATACAGTACCAACCACACTCAGTTTTACATCCAAATCTCAACACACAACAGTTTCGAATAAACACACTCTTTTCACCACACACACACTCACACACACACTCACACACAACAGATTCGAATACAGTCCTCACCACATGCACATATAGTTACGAACGGGAAGGTCCAATATACGACAGCTTTATGAAGTCTATTCCACACCAACATGCATACACACGTAGAGTCATACATAAAAATCGACCAAGTCACATTTTATTCCATCATACCGTCGTTAGGAAGTAGATCCTAATACACACTCACACATACACACACGCACTAACTCTTCACGCATCCACAAACGAACCTCAAAACAGTACAATAAAGAATTTTTTTCTTATCTCCGGATCACATCAATGTATTAACATTGATATTTCTATGAAAAATATTCAAAGTATGAAATATACTCACAGAAGTTGGATATAAATCCATGAAGGCTTGGCGCGTTGAAGATGTGGCGAAAAGTGGCGATTGTTTGGTCACATATCCAAATGTTGAAGTGGATGACTGGAATAGACGAATAAGGGTTCATAAGAATAAAGGAATGATAGAATCAAGGATTGTATAATGGAAAAATATAGCTATCAGCCGAATGGAATGAAGGAATCAGTTGTTTGGTTGCCAAGAATATGGGTAAAAGAATGTTCGTGAATTGGAAACCGGTTTTTAGGGAGAATAAACCCCTGACCCCGCGCAAATCAGCTGACTTTGTAACTGGCAAAGGCATAAAGAGAGAGGGATGAGAAAAAGGTGTGAATATGGAGAGAGTTTCCGGGAGAGTAAGAGGAAGAGCAGAGGGAGAAAAGGGAGAATCGGTAAACCTTAAAAAGAGGGGAGTAATTTGAGAGATAAGGACTTAGAGAGAGCGGGTAAAAACCGGTGACAGAGCAAAGAGAAAAGAGGATGAGGAGAAGAGAAGAGAAAGGGGATCAAACAGAGAGAGGAAGATAAGAAGGGAGTTGAAAAAAGGGTAGAAGTATAACAGTGAGGGGTCTGCTACGTGGATGAAGTGGTTGCGTATTTCTTATTGGTGCTAATTGGATTGTGTAGTGCTCCAGCCCAGGTATACGTCAAGACAGGTAGCTGGGACTACTCCTTACAGAAGATTGGCGGAACACGATCTTCTTGCGTCCTTCCTCATTTTATACAGCCTTGGGCCAAACTGAGCTCAACTTGGTAAATATGGAGTGTATGAGAAACAAAGAGAGAGTCAGGAAAGAAAGTAAAAAAAAAAGACAGAAATAAAAAGAGATTAGAAAAGCAAGGTGGACAATGTTTGGAAAGGAGGCTGAGAAGGAAGAAGAAAACAATTCAGAAGCCAGAAAAAGTCAAAAGGAAGACTCAGGAAAGAGAAAAAAGTGTTAGAGTGGAAAAAGAAGAGGGCAAAGGGTACCACGACTTGAAGGATGGACTGGGTGAATGAATGAATAAATAAAGGGGGAAAAAAAGGGGAAACAAGCGATTGATGAATGAAAAATAACCAATCCTCGTGCCTCATCTTCCTCTTTTTCCCTTTTTCTACTCGTGCTGCTACCGGCTCCTTCGGTCTTCAATACCGGCTTCTGAAACCCTACCCCCCTCTCTCACTTTCTCTCTCTGTGTCTCTGTCTCTTTTTTTCTCTCTCTCTCTCTCTCTCGCATACACACAGAATCCCTCTCTATCACTTCATCTTTCTCCTCATCAATGGCTCTTCTTTTTCTCTTCCATCTTCAAACACTGTAAACTAGCAATAATAACGGGGAAACCGGTTTACATCAGATTTTTATTCCGTGGGGTCTGTGTTCGTTCTTGACGTTTTAGCCATTCATACACACATACATTACGCAAAACAAACCCCACAAAATTATCATAACTTGCGCAGCAGAGGAGGAAAGAAAGAAGGGTAAAATAGAGAAGAGAAAAATAAAGAGAGATGTAACGCCCCCTCCTTTAATCATAATCCTTAACAGATCAATTAAAACCTATTATTAATAACGGGCTTCAATAAACACGTGCTCTCTATCTTTCCGTTAATTTATCGATTATCACCTTTGAAAACCCGCTTTGTTCGATACGGTTTGACTTGTCGCTGATATAAAACCATTGTCAAGATCCTCTTCTTTTTTTTGTGTCATGTGAGTGTGGAAATATTAATTTATGATAAGATCCAAAAAATATTTTGGCAGTAGACTCCTGGATTCATCCTCGAATTGATTTGAAAATTTCAGATCTAAAAATGTTATGAAAATTAGTTCAGTTCAAGATCTGAAATCTACTTCATCCTGAATCCAATTCGCTACCGATACAGAAGACCACTAGACTGACGACCGAGAGAACAGAGGCTTTTTGCAATTAGAAACCGGGTTGGCAGTACTAGTTATGAAAAATGAAACAAAATCTACTGTAAAGGGAAGGGGAAATTGTTCATTTTCAATTTTTTCCTTTAAATTAGAATTAAGAGTAACCAGCTTGAACACACAACTGTTTCATGAAGTTATCGATACTCGTGAAATTGAAGGAAGAAATTGACAATTCAAAGATGTTCTGTTATATGTAAATAATGCCCTTATTCTAGTTACAGCCACCCCATCTTAGACTTCATATTAATACTAACTCAACCCGTTCACGATATGTAAGATATAGGCACCCAGTACCCGAAGTGGAGTCACTCACTTCACCCAATGTTTTTTTATACGTAGCTGGAGGTGGGCATGAGCTCTTGAAAAATGGATCAATAAGTCGATTCTAATTTACAAACTTCATCATCACAACCGTTGTTGCTTTTGTCGTGCATTTTCTCCCCCTCCTCCTATTATCTCTAGTATTGTCATCATCATCATCGACTTTAATATTAATATCATCATCGTCGTTATCAACATTATCCATCTCTCCATCCACTCCTTTAAGGTTATTAGTAAGACATTCTTTCGTGGAAAAAGCAACCCCCACGTATATACGCGTGTGTATATGTATATATATATATATATATATATATATATATATATATATATATATATATATATATATATATATATGACACAATATATATAAATATATATATATATAAAACATATATGTATACACACACACATACACATA
>OY735225.1:24772993-24807993 GCA_963457665.1 Thysanoteuthis rhombus | reverse complement strand
GAAAAAGAGGAATAGAAAGGAAAAAGAGAAAGAAAGAAAAGAGGAAAGAAAGAAAGGAAAAGGAAAGAGAGGCCTATGACCAAAAGTCAACGCACTAACGGAGAGGAAAGAATATTATCTCTTTCTGTAAGAAATATGCTCCACGAGTAATTGTCGAGGAGCAACACATTTACAGAACACACAAGCACGCGTGCACACACACAGATTGGTAAAGAAAGCTCACGTGTATGCAAATAAACCTTCTGCAGTTGAAAACGTGTGCTTATTTACATATGAATCATTATGTATTGTCAATTAAAGGAAGGAAGTAAGAAGCAAAGAGAGGACAGGCAGGTAGGGAAGAACCATACTTAACGCACCCCACTCAGTGGCCTAAGTAATAGCATTTTTTTTTATCGGCGCCAGTGGTCGGAGCATAAATCCGAGACTGAAGCAGACACTCCTCTTCTCATAAAATGGATGCAACAAAAACTTCCTTAACCCATATAGTGGACCTGGGCAAATCTAAACCAGGTGTGGTCGATATATGCTCATTTTTCAGAATCTATTGCTGTCTGGAGTTCCTTTTAGCATATGTTACCTTATCCCAAAATACTGACGTTGGTCATTTAAAAAGGTGAAAGGTAACAATAGTCATTGATCAATATTTCAAACTGAAATCCTCATCTTCGTTTTTTCGACTACTGACGTTGGCTAATAGTTTACACACACTAAAATGGGGTAGAAATGAGAGAAGGTTTCCAGTTTTTTTTTAAATGTTCAATATATAATAATGGAGACATTAGCAAACACCTAGTTTCTCAACTCAGCCTCACTGTATACTGCATCCCAAATCCTATTTCCATTATCGCATACATGAGTGAGTGTGAGAATGTGTGTGTATGTGTGTGAAATGGAGAGAGAGAGAGAGAGAGAGACCCTGGCTACTCATGGACAGCCAAAATTAAAGTATACTTGATAATTGGTCTCATATGTCTTAGCAGGTAACTCAAAACTAAATACGAGTGTACTGTTAGGGCGCCTGTCATGGGTGATGCTTAGCAGGACTAATTGCAGTTGATTACGATCCACACTAAGAGCTCAGACATTCTGGCCATGTGCCAATTTAGGCTAACTAAGTGTACTGAAATGATACGCCTAGTGTAGTTGTATGTTCATTCCGTCCGTGGCACTTTTTACGTCCCCAGATATGACTGATGACGTAACGTTCACCTACGCCATAAGAGACGCGTGGTGATGTAACATAATAGAAATAGAATGAAATGTTACGTTAAACGTTTTAAATGAGTTCATTTGCCCATCTCAATTTAACGGACAAAATTTCAAGTATCTTCCCTGAATTTTGCCTTCATTTCAGTTCAATATCAAAGGAGTATCGAACGTCAACAAACAAAATGGAAAGCAACATGTTCTTCTTATATTTCATAAATACAAAAAAATTGCAACATCACTGGAACATATGCTGTCTTCTTAAGCTAAAAAGAGGTTCACCTGGTGTAACACGGTTTATTTCAATCAGTCAACACTCATTAACATACACACACACACACACACACATATATATATATATATATATATATATATATATATATATATATATATATAATACATACAAAGAATATGATATGATATGATATAATATAATATTGCTCGATACATTCAACATTTAATATCAAGTTCAGAGTAAAGCTCAAATATGGTCAAGTGGGATTTGCTACACAATCAGGATTTTCGCCTGGAGAATTCCAAAAACGACAAAAACATAGATGTAAAATCTGACAACACACACACACAAGTATTCATATATACATAAAGAACCTATATTAGCGTATATGGACAAACATGCATATAATACATGAACAAACATATACATCACACATTCACACACATACATGTATACATATATCATTATTTATCTATCAATAAACGCATATATACATGCTTATATGAATATAAATATATATATATGTACGTAAATGTTTGTATTGTTCATACACACGTGTACATAGAAATATATACACATAAGTAGATATGTATAAAGGTGTTCATATATTTGGACATAGATACGCACGTGTTTATACAGAAGTATCTATGAGAAGGGTGTCTTCTATTTGGCATTGTTTGACCACCTCATTCTGCACGCCATTCCTAGGAATACGGAACACTAAGTTAGGGTTGAGTCGTCTCAAAGAGCCTAGCTAAGGAGGTTCAAGGATGTAAAAATTCGAGGAAAAGTTGAAACCATTCAGACAGCAGTACCACTAAAGTCAGATACGATACTGAAAAGTCCTAGCGTGTTGCGGGGACTTGTTGTCACTCGATATCCAATGGGAGATACAAGTTATTACTGACATTAGAACACAACGAATTTTCATGTTGATAATACTACCGTAATAATAATGATAATAATAAAAATAAAAATGATGATACAATAAAAATAATTATTATCAGCCCTGTGTATGTGTATTTGTCAGTGTTTACAGAAAGTGGCATGAGAAGTCCCTTAGATAAAAATGGCGTTCCTAAGAGACAACGGGATACATCAAGTTTCGTGTACGTGTAATTGTTGATGTATGTACATTGAGGAACGTGTCTCAAGATATATAAATATCTGTCAGTGTTCGTGTGAACATGCGTCAAATATCGGGGGGCGGAGAATCGGCATAAAATATTCGTGCCAAGTATCCAGGTTTCCTGAAGAGAAAGAGACGAAGCACATTGCGTATGGCTAAGGTTCGCTCTGTGAGTGTTCATGCAAGGTTTGTTTATTTACCTACATGATAAACGGTGTGATTTTTCCCCTGTCCCTCTATCCGTAAGAATGGACACTTACACTCAATGTCTCCAAACCACTATTAAAAATAATGGACTCTTCCTCTTCGAACTAGCTCGATAGCTAGGAGAGAATAATGTTCTAGAAATTCGAATATATCCATAAATTTTCTCGTCGGGATTTACAAATATAACCAATGGGGGAGTATTTCATACGTGTAAATATGCATGAAATGAATGATCTTAAATTTTGCATTCCCGTGAGATACACGTAGGGTTGAAAGAAGGGTACACCGAGCTTGAATTTAAACGTTCCAAATTAAAATGTGGAGTTTCGAAGTTCCAAATTGGTGAACGTGACTTTCATAATACACACACATAAATTTATACACACACACACATATATACATATATATATATATATATATATATATATATATATATATATATATAATATATATATACACACACACATATATATATATATATATACACACATATACATGTATATTTATTTTCATATATATATATATATATACACACATATACATGTATATCTATTTTCATATATATATATATATATATATACACACACATATACATGTATATTTATTTTCATATATATATATATATATATATATATATATATATATATATATATATATTATATAAAATACGGATATATCAACGAATATACGTACTAAAAAGAAAGGGTGCAAGGTTTTCTCAATTAAACGCTTTAATAGGTACTGTTTCAAAGTTTTCAAAATTCTTACACATGCTCGATTTTATTACATACAGAATTATAAAATACATAAAGTGCAGATATCAATATATCGATGTGAGCTTACAGATCGGGAGGAACTGGAAAAAAGGCAATAATAATAGTAATATTCAATTGTTCATCATACTAAGATTAAAACAAAAAAACTTTTTCGGACAGACAACTCAAAGCAAGTTATAACAATACAAGTAGATATTTTCCACAAAACGTATAAGCAAATGAATAAGGACATGAACATACTGAAAGAAATAAAACAAAAACAAAAGTTACGAGCCATAAACCAATAAGTCGTTACAAGTAATTCGCAAACACACGCTTAACAATAAATACTCCGGATGTCAGAATTATTTCACTGATAAATCAGACCGTAAACACTGAAGAGCGAGCGTCCTTACATAAGTTCCCGCTTCGTACGTCTCACACATGCATAAAATACTCATCGTTACGTAAGACGAAAGATAACATTCGTTACATAATAATTACGTAGTACCGCGCACGTGCACATACACACATACATCCACATGCAAATACAAACGGACATGCACACATACACACACATACACACAAACACTCACTCACACGCGCACTGAATGCAACTGTCACGGCAACACGTCTAAAATACGAAGTCTAAGAAAATCAAGAGACAGTCTCCATGGACCGAAACAGTGTGCAAGAAAGGCTAAAATCAAATAAGTTATTTGTTATCAATCTCAATATCTGCAATGAACAAAATGTCCAACAAATTCAACGATCACCAAAACAAGTACTCACCACTTCCAAGACGTGAAATTAAAAAAAAAAAGGGAGATAATTGATATTAGAAGTGTTTAAGGGCAGGTAACTCAACAGAGCTCTCGAGATGAATTTACGGCTGCTGTGTTCTTTTGAGAGAAAAAATATCTTTTGTGGGAGGTGTATTAAGCTACGGTGATGTTTACTTGTTTTCAGATGTCTTTTGACTGGAGTAAAAAAAATCGCTCTCCTGAGTAGCTGTCATGTGACCAGGTGACAGTTTGTATTTCGTGTGTTTAACTCTCTAACATCCTGATGTCTATTTAGAAAGAGTCGAAATTTCGCCACTGATTAACATAAATATCAACTAAATGTTCAACTGATTAAAAAGATCAAAGACCAAGGAGGAAAAATCGTTTTCAAATCGACCCAGAACGCTTAATATTATTCTAGACCATGTTTTTAATTCCAAGGAAAATGTTTGTTTTCTTCGGCCATTTTAGTTTTTCAAAAAATTCAGCACGTCAACCTCAGTTCCTTCCCAGGGTTTATGTGTCTCGTTGTCGTCAAAGACGAACTAAATGAGCCAGAAACAAAACAGCATCAATAACTGTAAGAAATATTGTTTGCAGTTGTGTTTGAAATTCATACAATACCCTATCTCGAAACAGATTCACCATTTATTTTTTCATACGATAAAAAAAAAAAAACACAATAAAGCGTGCTGGACTTACTACGTCACATCCGCTTTTAGTACTTCCGCTACCAAACTTCGTAAGACCGAGATGCATCATATCTTTGGTCCTGACAATTGAATAATGCAGATTGAAGACCGGTCCGACGTACCGGCAACACGGGCAATCACCCGTTATGAAATTTGTAGAGGGGGGCAGGCGCTTGTCATACGTCTCTAACAGGAAGATTTTTGAAATACAGTCGGAAAAATGAATGAACGAAAAGGGGAAAAGAAAAAAATCCTTGATGTGAGGTTGTATTTAAAATTCTAATGGCCTACACACCCTTTTCTCGCTTGGAGGATAATTCAGTGACCAAAATATGGTTGATATTGTTGACTCAACAAATTTCATTGCGAAGGTTTTAGCGTTCGTCTCATCATAGGCACAATGGCAACTCCAGTCTCACCGCTGTTAGATCGTAGATATCACTCATTCAGGCTCTGTACAAGTCGATGATTTTGATAGTATAAAACAAATGATCGTCCATCTAGCCATAAAACGGAGTATCAGATGAGGTTGAATCATAGGATGGTTAAAAATACATCTTATTATCTGGACAACGTTGTCTGTTGATTCCCTCTTCTGACTCTAGACGAGGTGCAGTGGGTTCACTAAAATTGCAGTTGTGAACAAAATTCAAACATTTTCATTCAGCGCCTCTAGACATTTGTAGTTAAATGGTCAGTGTTAGTGTTATCTGCATATTTCAAATTCTTGACACGTATTTTACACACAAAAGCAAGGCTAAATCCACAAGTCCGTGTTTCGACTCAGTTATCAACTGTATTTTGATCTGAAATTATCATTTATCATCATAATCGATTAGGGTGAATATAATCCAGCACTGGATCAAGAGCATTGACAAAAGATCACGTTGAAAAAATAATAAATAATAATATTCATTCATCTATCTCAGTCTATCATTATATCTAATTATCCATCTGTACCTGTAATAACATCTACCTACCTATCTGAGCCTACTATCTATCTACGTCCATGTCTATTCGTATATCTAACCATCTATTTTCTGTCCAAATCAATACGTTCCAATAATCTTTCCATTTCTGTCAACTCAATCACTACATCCCCATCATTTCCCCTATCCCTCTCTCATTCCCATCACTATATCTCTCTCTTATCCATGCTTCCTCCCTCCCTCTCCACATTTTATACTCCTCCATACCCCCTTCCTCTTTTCCAACCCCACTGTCCAATTCATTCTCTCCCTACCACTTGTTTTCCTCTCCTCTTCTATTGCATCCTCATTTCTCTCTCTTCCCTCGCTCCTCTCAAAACATCCCATCTTATCCCCGTTTTCTCTTTTTTCTATCATCATCACACACTCCATTTTCTCACTCATTCCCCACCTTTCTTCATTAAATGTTCACTATAATTTCAATATTTTCATAGCATATCGTCTTCTTTCAATCTTTTTCCCATTCCTTTCCTGTCCCCCCAACATCATACACACCCTTTCATCCTCTTTAGCATCCTTCTCTCTCACTAGTTATACTCTCTCTTCCATTCTTCTCTCTTACTTTTCATTATATAACCAATTTTCCTACCCCTCCTCCCCTCCGAACGAACAGCTTCCCAGTACACCTGCACCGACTCCATTTTGCTCTTCTTACGGAACTATGTCCGATTGATCTTTTGTTATTGAGTGAAATTGCCTCGGTCCAACTTTGCTACCCGTCTCTACTTTTCTCGGAGAGCCGCATCACCACCGATGTGGAGCAACTGCACTGCGAGACAAGAACAAGTGCATATTTGTACGCAACGCCCACTCGAAAACGAAAGTCTGCAAACCTCACGTTCTGCTAATGTCTTTTCGTAGTGATGACAACGGTTTATCAATTACCATTAGCCTGTGAGTAATGTACGAACTTGCACAAACTATAATAGAACAACTTCGGTAATTGTTTTTTTTTTCTTCCCATCCAATGTGGTATCACACAAAATAAAGTTATCTTCATCGCCATAGGTGTGGGGAAACTCTTCGGAGGAGGGTAGAGGAATCGATTTGCCCGATTAGGCGAGGGGGGCAGTTGCCACCTGCCCCAGTGGCTTGTATGTTAATCGTTGCTCGGATAGGAATTGAATCGAGCGGCATCAGGCTAGAACTTCTCTCTGAATTCCAGTCTCCTGTGGGATGGGATATTTGGGATGAGTGTACTACAACTGAGAAGATTCATGTGACAACAGCACCGAGAATGGAATTGGCCAGCCGTGTTCAAGCTCCGGCTGAGACCATTTCTGAATCTCCACCCAGCTTCAATTTATCCTCCCTCGGCCTGTGGCTAAACCTTACAGAAAATGTAATTCTAATTCATCCAGAACTTCAGAGAGATAGTATGAGCAATTAGACACACATGGCAGAATTCGTATGCCTCCCCGAACTTTGGTGGCGCTGATGAAATAAAAAAATTCTCGATTCATACCTGAAATAAGCGAAGGTACTGGTCTTATTTCGCGCTAAAACTCCATAGAAGGCATTACTTTTTCTATAGGCATGATCCTGCTGGAATTGGTCTGTCACAGGTAAGCTTGTCAAAATGAGAGATGAAACAACAGGGGAGTATCCATACAAGCATAAAAATTCCCTGAGATAAGATGCATCAAAAAAGGTTCTGAAACTCTACTTACATAGTGTAATGCACACACACACATATAGAATCAAAGATGGACAATATAATTGAAAGAATGTGATAAATAACAACTTATTTGTGTAGAAACTATATTTTGCTCAATACCGAATATTGGCAACAAAAAGTTACCAAGTTATCTAAAATCAATTCAAATCTGATCATTGAATAGTGAGAATATTGTCCATTCACAGTAACTAGAATTTGTTCTTTACCATCAACAAGTCCCCCCAAAACACCAAAAAAATATTCACGTGCAAAATAATAAGAATATAAATTGAATATTCTCCTAGTCTGATAAAGGCTAACAAATAATTCTAGTTGTGACATCTTCTCTCCATATTCTCCAAGCCAATCAATGGCTGTGTGACACAAGACAAATTGTCTCCTGAAATGAAGATTAGAGAGGCTGTTTCTCTGAGCCAAGTTAGTCCACGCCCTCGTGATGAGGAAACACGTGAGTTGTCTTCCCTTGATAGGGTCGCTCAGCTCCAAGAAGAAAACTAAGATTCCTAGCCTAATGCTATGTTGCTAATCTGGAGTGTTTTTTCATCTAAATCTACCTGTATCAGTTGCATGTACATGTAAGAAGTTGCTATTTATGTTTTCAACAAAATGTGTAATATTTCCGTTTTATCTACAGCAACAGAAAAATACCTCTGATTCATGTGATAAATAAATATTAACAATTGAAGTCACAACCAGTTCATCAACACATATCTTAGTTAGATTTTAGATATATTTCGAGACTATAGATGTTCAAAGGTGTTTCCATGTGTTTATTGATTAAACCTTAGATGTACATGATATCAAAAGAAAAAATTCACCCTGGGGGCACTGGTTTATGTGGAAAGCATAGGAAAAAGTTTCAAGAAGATAAGGTAATTTCTAGACCCTCAGGAAAATTCGAGATTAATTAAAGGGTGTTCAAATAGAGGCAAAAGAGGTTGGGGAATATATGTAAGGGGACCCGAGATAACGTTAAAAATTTTTGAAAATGATTCAAACAAATTTCTGAGAGGCACACTAAGACCTAACATCACCCATGATTTCAATTTGAAAATGGAAATGCCTCGTTCTTCAATGAAATGTAATGTAGGAAGTGAGAAGTCAGAAGAACCTACTATTTAGGTGCAAAAAAAGAGAGTAATTTGGAGAGAAGTGTCAGAGAGAGAGAGAGAAAGAGAGAGAGAGGGGGGGAATAAACTACAAAAAGAAAAGGAGTGCATATTATAATGTCAACAGGAAATAGAGAACAGTAAGAGTGTGATAAAAAGAGAGAAAAAGATAAAAATGTGCTCCCTACCTCTCTTCAACTACAGTCCAGTGTTCATATCTGTATATCTCTCTATATCCACCTCAATCTGTTCATATCAATCCATCTTAGCCTATTCACATATCTATGCGTCCCAGTCTGTTCATATTTATCTCAGTTTGTTCATACCTATCTATTTATCTATCTCAGTCTGTTCATATCTATCTATCTACCTATGTATCTCAGTCTGTGTATATCTATCTTTATAATGATATATATATATATATATATATATATATATATATATATATATATATATATGATATTGATGTAACTATATATATATATAATATTACCCAATGAACACTCAATGTATATCAATGTGTATGGATCAAGAAAGATGTGTGTGTATGTATCTATCAAGACATGAGAAAAGGGATATTAAGAGGGGGAGCAGAAAGGCAAACGTCAATGCCGGAAAACATGGTATATAAGTCGAGATGAAAAGATGAGTAATCAGATGGACCGAGGTAAGCATGTCGGCAGGTATGCTGAATAGCAACTGAGTGTATAAAGCCTTTGCAGCTGCGGTATCCCAGTCAGTATTGGAATATCGAAAATAGTTACAATTCATTTATCTAAATGACTCTCAATAATGAAATGTTTCATTCGAATAAAAACATTTTTAAAAAATGAAGGCTAATATTAGCAGACAAATGTATATATATGAACATGCATTCATATATGCACACACTTCATGTATATATATATATATATATATATATATATATATATATATATATATATTCATTTACATATATATATTCATTTACATATATATATATATATTTCATATATATATATCCATTTACATCTATACATTCTCATATATATACATATATATTCATTCACATATATATATTTATATATGTATATACATTCATTACATGAATATATTTTCATAAGTATATATATTTATATATATATATTCATTTAGCTATATATGTTTTTATAAATCTGTATATATATATTCATTTACATATGTATTATTAAATACATATATGTACATATACTTACCACACACATGTATATAGCTTTTCAATAAACTCAACCAAGTCTGACTCATGACAACTAGTTCAGAAGACCCAATGAGGATTGTAACCTTACATATATCCAAGTATATGCGTTAACTCATTAATGGATATCAACATGAATATACGTATGAACATGGATCAATAACTTCGTGTACTACTCACATATGTAATACGTATACATATGATTATAAATGTATATCATAAATATACATGTACACATAATCATAAATATATATCTATACATACATACATAAATATATTCGTAAGATAATGAATTTATATATATGTGTGTGTGTGTGTGTGTGTTTGTGTGTATCTATATAATCATAATATCTGTGTGTATATAAAATATATATATATATATATATATATGTAATCATAAATATATACGTCATCATAAATATATATACACACGTTTGCATTCGTTATAGTTTAGCTAGTCAGTGGTGGGAGCGGGGTAAGTAATGTTCAGCACGTGATTCTAGTCACGCGGGCGTTTGCGTGGTGCGTGTGTGCACATAATGCATTTTATGGGTCTAGTGCCGGTAATTCTTCTGGCTATGTATGTAGATATATGTATGTAAGTATCAAGCTCGCACATAATGAATAGTGTGTATGTGTGCGTGTGTGTACAGGTAAACCCAGGTTTTCCTGTAGTTGTGTACTCCAGGGTTCGACTGAGTAGATACAAGGATACAATAATGACACTCGAATGAATTGATATCATTAATAGCATAATTTTAGGAACTCAATATTACACACACATATATCCACATACAATACTTGATATGCATCAATGTACATATATTATGCATGTGTGTAACATTTTTCAATGATCACAGTTACTATATGATCCTTGGTAGACTACTAGGATATCCTGAAAAGAAGTAACCCAATCCTACAGATGTGTAGGTAGGGCCTGCCATATAACTTATGTTCCGTAATTAATAATGGAACTTGTGTAATCTGATATTCACGGTGTCTTTATTCAAGAAAAAACTCATCCATTTCTTACTTCAAATAGAAAACAGAAATCCTCAGGCTGATGGCAATATGCAATCCAAATCTTTCACAGAAAATCAACGTTCAAATAAAAATAAATTATTTGAATCCCAAAATCATGATTGATCACTGACAGGGCAAGAGAGAGAGAGAAAGTATACAAATATCACCAATAATTTGTCATTGTTTGATTTATAGATGATAAATCCAGGGACTGAATTGTGCATTGTAGTAAGAGTAAGGTCTATTCCTGATTGTGTCTCTTTCTTCGAAGATTGTGTAACGCCCAACTCCGTTCATTCAGATTTGAACACCAGTAGCGAACTCGGAAAAATCATTTTTTGATCATATTTTTTCCAGGGTATCATGAAAAGTAATTTTAGTTTAGCCGTTATCCCTGGGGATCAAAAACATCACGGTTTCATGGATGGCCCTTTTTTTTTTTTTTTTTTTTTTTTTTAAGAAGAGAGAAGGGGAATTAGGTAGCATATGCCCATGAAAAGGGTGGCATTAGGCTTGTAAGGCGGATGGTAAATTCCCAAGACTCATTTCAGGGAAAAAAACTACCACAACACTGGGAAATGCGATTTTTTTTCACATGTCTGCAAATGCTTATTTTGTCCAATAGCTTTCATAAATTCAATGATAATTATTTTACATATAGGTTGAAAATACTCACATCAATAAGATCCAGATAGTCATTAAATTCCGTTTTCTGTAATAAAATTGAAATAAATAATTCAATTAAAACGATTACAAATCAATTCAAAAATATAAAGCTGAGAGAAAAAAGATGAAAATCAGTGTAATACCAGATCTGGAAGAAGGTATCTAGATGCAATAAAAAGTATTGCTTCCAAGTCTTCTCAATATGATATATAGACAAGAACGCAACTCGTGATGAACAGTTTTATTTTCTTGGTTGTGTACGTAACGATGGACTTTCCCAATCAAGCGTAACAATTTTGCTGATGAAATTACCAACTACCCATCAATTTAAAACTGGACTCTGCCAGTTGAATGGATCCATTTTTTTTTCTCGAAAATCATCCAATTGCAATTCAAGTATATATACATTTATGTCGCATCGATAAAAAAAATCCAGTTACAATTGAAGTGTATAACTCTGTGTGTGTGTGTGTGTGTGTGTGTGTGTGTGTGCGTGCGCGCGCGTTCACTGCGATTACTGGCCATGCTATGGATATGAATTTCGCTGAATATATTAGTACATATTGTAATGACTAAACTATCAAGTCAGAGGTTTTTGGGATCAACGGTTCTCAAGAAATCCAATAGAAAGGTATGTAAAAAAAAATTACAGACCATACATCTTTCATCAAGAATTATACATTCAAATTCAGATATAAAATATTCAAATTAAACAATAGATTTGAATTCAGATAGAAAACATTCAAATCTGTAATAGAGAACTGAAATACTTCAGAGCCGTATTTCCGTTAAACTGACGGAAGTTTTTTTTCAAGACGCACATGGCAGACTGCTTGCTCAATGTCCCCTTCTGTACAGGCACCTTTGGATTGGGCATTGTCCTAGTACCTTTAATAACTTATACATATAGGACAGGAAAAGTATGAATAACTATAACAATAGAATATCCAGCAGTAATCTCTAGTTCCAAGTAGACTTGTTTTATCTTGATCCTCAACAAAAGCCATCCGATCTAACCGTGGAAATTCATCCACAACCACTGATAATAGTACAAATAAGAGCAACGTACCAAGTACAATCTTTGACAGAATTTGTTCCTGTAATAGACTGATTTATTTCCAAGTTAATGCCCGTCGAAATGAACAATCATTGTATTCAAGTACAAAGAAAAATGTCACCCGAAATACAACACAATTCGTTGTAAAATGAAAAGGCTATATATATATATATATATATATATATATATATATATATATATATATATATATATATATATAGCGGGAGAGAGAGAGAGAGCAAATACTGTAGAGTCTGCTTCCTCCCTTTCTTGTACATTTTATTCTTTCCCCTCAAGAAATGATTTCTGTGAAAGGAATAACTTGACGTCGTATGACTTGTAGGAGAAAAAATCCTTTTTTTCTTGTCCACTCTCTACATCGTATCATTATATTCTCACCAACACTCCTTCCTATCATCTCCCCTTCTAGCAAGATAGAAACTTTTTTTCTTCGTTAGGTAGGAAACATGTCTCTTTCTCAAACCTCTCCTAATTCCTTACAAACACGGTTAACCAATTCAAGTCTGATCTTGACATGTCTTTTCTCTGTTCTTAGCACTGTTTTCTATGAAAATTTCAACCATGGAGAGTTGGTCTATCACATTGTTTCCTCTAGATAGAAAGTCCAGATGATTTGTGAGGGGCCACCAATTTTCTTACCGTACTTCGAACGTAGGATCTTTGGTATGACAGACCGGGTATATGAGCCTGATTGATGCACATGTCTTCATACAAAAAATATATATGTATATTTTGTTGTGGTAGGCATGCACATCTATGTACGCAGACACTTTTCTAGGAATTCATAACACAAAGACAATTACTTAGAACTGATCAAATATTTTCTGACTACTCTCATTGATGAAGGAATCAGTGATACCTAGAAAAACGTTCATAGATTCCTTAATTCAGTTCCTTGTTCTGTCGAACCAAGAATTAACTCTATGTCCATGTGACGGGTATTGATCGAGTTTAACAGGGCCGACTGGACGACATGAGATATTGCGACTCGAATACGACAAATAGAATCTTCGCAATTTTTTTCCAAATGATACTTCTCATCTTGAACGACGCTGTCTTGAAAAATCCTCTCATTCAATTGATTTCTCTTCCCTACAAAGCGCCAGAGTTATTCTAGATTCAATACTAGATACGCGAACATTGTTTCCCAAGCTTTCCGAATCCACATATATCCCACCTGAAGCATTTGGATGCTAACCTAGTACAAGACAAAATCTGTTACCAAAATTACGAAGAAAGACTCACCTCCTCCCAACGTGGTTGATAGAATGGTCACTTCACACTGAAAAATTCATTACGTAGTATAACTTTAGAAGCGATGCGATTATTACCAATTTGTTACGTGTGAATTCATCAGTTCGTCAGTAAATCGTATTCGATAAAAAAAATTTGCCCGGAGACGAACGAATAAATTCAAGTTAACAAATTTTTTCTCAACAATTCTCTCTTCAAACTTTGCCTAAAGAAACACTACGGAACATTTTTTTCAATGTAGTGACACCTCCCATGCATACAGGACTTTCCACTTCTACACATCTTCAGCTCTGGGTAATTCAAACCTTTCGCATTTGATCTTTACTTCAAGCCGGTGTTAGAAGTACGCAATCAAATCATGATCAATCAGAAGTTCTGAATGAACACGAGAATCTCAGACATGATTTGCCTGCGTCTTGCTCTTCATGACTCAAAAGTAAGGTGGTGACCACTTGTTCTCCTTCGAAAAGTTATAGTTCAATGCGTTGCATTTTAAAATCTCTTCTCCCATTGGTTACTGTTGGTCACATGGTCAGTGATTAAAGCCTCAGTAACTGGTCAGGAAAAGTTCATGGTAACTACTACCCCAACTAACACAAAGGCCAAAAAAAGTAGTCAGATGGTCACTGCCCAATAATAGCCGGGTATGGAAGACTGATAACGCAGCCTTAACCAATGAAGGATCCTATTCAAAGTGTCACTCCCACACCATGTCAAGCACCTGCTGCTTTATGCCTCCTCAACCCTGTACCAATCGCAG
Source organism: Thysanoteuthis rhombus (assembly GCA_963457665.1). Lineage (NCBI taxonomy): Eukaryota > Metazoa > Mollusca > Cephalopoda > Oegopsida > Thysanoteuthidae > Thysanoteuthis > Thysanoteuthis major. The sequence continues at coordinate 24,793,211 of OY735225.1, read as the reverse complement.
TGGATAAATGTCAGGACAAGTTCAGACGTTTGATGTCAGAACAAGTTCACCCGTTCCAAACTGCCCGGATGTGAGATCATTCAGCAAGCACAGTGGTAACATACCATTCACAGCTTAGCTACTTAACCCTCCCTCAACCATTTACGAGTATCAGATGGTGTATACTACCATTTGCCCACTAGATTTAACCCTTTCTCCACCTATCCTGCTGAAGCAGGAGTCTGCGTTCACTAATCTGACGAATAGCCAAAGCAACTTTTCCTCACTTTCTATTAAAACCGTGAATGCTATTTTATAACGGCTAGCATGGCATCCCGAAGGAAAACGATGAAGAGTGAAATGAATAAGGTCGGGAACCAACTTCGAAGACACACCGTTGAAAACTTCGTGGAAGCCTTATCAGAGAAAGTCCGATATATTACTAAGCCTACTAATTTTATTCCTTTTCAGAATTTTCAAAATCTTAACAAAAGCATCACACAGCAGCGAAGATATTTCAACAGAGATTGAACCCAAGAGGTAGAAAACGGTTTATACCAAATGCCTCTTTTTCGAAAAAAAAGAATTAGAACGACATCCCGATTCACAAATAAGGTAATTCTCAATCGTCAAGACCAGGACACGTTGTCTTCTCCTTGAGAACTTGAAGCACGGTCACCCGGTTGCCATATTGGATAGTGATTCAAACGAACCTCTTCGTGACTCTTCTGCATTTTTTTTCTAATTCTAGGATTTAGTACTTTCTGTTTCGGGTTTTCTCTACACTTACTGGACAAATACAAGTCCCCAAAAAGACTAATTGAACTCACGTTCATCTTAGTTTCTCTGTTCGTAAGTCAGTCTTTGCTCTGTTCTACACGTGGTTAAGTATTATAACATATTATTCACTCAAAATGAACTCATTAATAATAAGTCTTTGTTCTATTCCGCATTTGGACATGTATTACAACAAATCATCCACTCGAGATGCACATATTAATAAGACAGAATGTAAGCTCAAATTATTATGTTTAAAACACTGATTCCGAATCACTGTGCTGATCATCAATATTCATGCTTTGAAAATCGGTTATTAATAAGAAAATACATTACAATGAAACATTCAAAGTATATGAAAAATTGAAGTTAAGAAGGGAAATCAAACTAAACATTTGTAATATTCCAGGTTAGCAGTTGGGCTGCTCTGTGAATTCTGATGAATCATTGTTGTATAAGAATCGTATAACAAGCATCTTCGTATATACTTCATATATTTCAACTTTTGTGGCCGTAGATTGAGTAGGACAGAACTTGTCTCAAACAAAGAAGCAATCGGCAATGTCAAGTGCGGACTAATTCCGAAAGGATTGATCGTATACAAATAATATATACGTACAATCAATACAAATACCCGCTATATATTGCATGAAATGGTCAAGTACTCTCTCTTATAAACCGGCTCATCCCTTCATTAAATATTCTAAATTCCGTTGATCTCAAGGATCTGAATTAAATTCCTAAATGCTTTGAAATAATCTATCGAACTAAATCGTTTTAAATTAATAGAGAAAAGAAATACGTCAAATTAATGAACAAAAGAAGGAAAAACTCACCAGCGAGGGTGACCGGAGACATCGAGGTCGGATCCTGCTATGTGTAGCTTCTTCTTTCTTAGGCTATTATATACCCCTTCTGAATATCACACGCCCCCTATGTGTAAGTTCCTTTACCCCCTAAAAGAACAATATATATATCCCCACCCTTTGAGGGTGGGAAAACTGAAATGTTATATTCCTCCTGTTTAAGAGCTAAGAAGCCAAAGCTTAAAAGCCCGCGTTTAAGGAGAGATCTTATCGTCCCTGAAAACCTTCGGCGCCACAGTAACGTATCTCTTTACTCCTGTCCTTATATATAGGAGAGTCGGAGTTGTCATCTTGCCTATTTAGTTGCCAAATCTTAAAATCTGGCACTTTAAAAAAGTATCTGACCATTAACTTTCTTGTTGGGCCCGAGGCGATTCCCAAAGGATTTAGTCTCGCCTCGATTCGCCCATATTTAAATTCCTGATCATTTTGACTTAGCTGTGGTTGTACTTTAAAAAGTTCTCATTTTTTGTTGGTACTTCAGTATTGCAATGTTTTATGAATTATCATTTTATATACCTTCATCTTGAGTTTTCAGTAGCTTATGATCGCAACTTTACTCACTGTAGACTTGCAATAAAAAAAAAAGAACAGATTAAATCAAGATTGAAGTAAATAGTAGTGCAAAACGTTTTGAATGAACACTAATGATTTTAAGCAATCTCTTTTATGGAAAAATTTGGGCATTCGGCCATCTTATGCATTTTTTAGGCCAGAAACGTCTCCGACTATCTTTCAACCTTAATGAGAGAGGCTGTTCAAAGACCATGGTTTCATACAAGGAGTGGATAGTGTTAATGGATTAATCAAGGAGGATATTGATGGTATTTCTTCATATCCACATAGTTTACAAATATTGAATATAAGCTCTTCCAATACATACGCACGTACGAACTCGAAGAACAGAATTAGCAGATTTGTGAGTAAGGGGTAAGATACTTGTTCGAGTTTACTCACTTGGCAAAAGAATAATATTTCAAACAATTATTTAGCAATAAAAAAAAAATATGCATCAACTACTAATTTCAATCTGCGACCACTGTTCATTGCAAGAATGGCGATTAATCCATGAAAACTTTCCTTATATTCTATTTCTTAACGGGCTTGTAATATTTGATTTCCAAACATTTTATAAGGATTCTGGTACACAAAGGTATGTACAATTTTTTTATTTTAATTTAGAATAGGTTACATTTGCCGTGTGTCTAAAAAACAGATAAGGCATCCTGAACAACTTATGTTAATGTACCCTATTACATACCTCAGATATAAATAATTCTGCAACAGTGGACTCTTCCACTTGGAGGGGATTTTTTTCCTGCAAACACTATCTATTACAGATCATTCAAAACTATGGATTATTTTACTTAGATGAAGTCAATCACTTCAAAATAAAATTTCATTCTCTCTGATGATATTGCAAAAACGACACAATCTTTTTAAACTATCAACAGCTTCAGAATTGTGAAACATCAAGTCTGAAAAAACCGTCCCAACCTCACAGAAACACGGATAGAAATTTCAGGCAAATGAATTGTGGGCTCCAGTATCTTCATAAAAAAAATTATCTGTGTATGTTTTTCAGCAGAAAATAAACTCCGTTTGTTTGATAAGGACGTTCAGAGGTAGGGATTTCCGAGGATTTTTTTTACTTTCTTCTATCTTTCGTTTGCTTTTTATCCTATCACATCTTTTACTGTTACAATAATATGCATTTAGAGGTATGCATGTCAAGATTCTTATACAACCGATGTCCGTGTGGAGCAGTGGTACTCATAGTGTAGTACGCATAGAATTGCTTGTACAATTAAGAAACTTCATAAACTATTTATAACATCTAAATGATGTTCATTACCTAGCCTTGAAAAAATCCTTCTAATATCGTTCTAATATTTACTTATATACAATTTAATATGAAATGTTCATCAGAAAAAAAGTCTACTCCAGCTAGTACCACGTTTTCCTATCCCACACCCCGACATTGAGGTTACATCGAATCCCTTCTTTGACATCGATTAACATTACTACGAACGTTCGATTAATAATTCACTGATCTTATACGAAAAATAATTTGGCACAGGTATGCTATCGATCCCTGATACATTGGATATAAACTTCTCCAGTCTACCAGATCAGATAGTTCGAGTTATGCTGGTGAGGAGAATAGAGCTCTCTTTATTAGTCTTTGCTGTTATAAAAAGAAGCGGAAATGAAGGATATCAACTTAAATATTCTGTAACATGATTTCGCTACCTTTTTTTTCAAATTTTCATTTTAGAGAAGGTCAAATCCCAGAGGATCACTCGACTTCCTGTGACGAATAATTCAATGCATTCGACAGTTATAAAAGTTTTTTAAAAGTCAGCACAGGAAGGACATCTTACTACAATTTTCATGGGGGTAGGAGTCATAGGGTAGGAGCCATTAGGACTCCTTCCAATTCATTCATCTTTTAGGGACATGAATGAAAGCGTCAAATGTTTTCTACTGATGGATATCTCGACTAATACATTTTTAAATTCTTTTTTTTTTTTATTTGACAAGAATACGCCTCTAAAAGTAAAGTACATACTAATACATTTGTTTTCAATACTACTAAAATACAGTTAGTTGCCAGATGATCCTAAAAAAAGTGAACAATCGAGAAATGTGTAGAGATGCACGTTTGACTTATTTGCTTTTAGTGAAGTAAAATATCATTTTGGATATAGGCAGTTTTGAGTCGATTTGAACCTGAGAGAAAATACTTCTCAGGATCAAATTCAACAATAACGTCGATAAAATTAATCGTAACTGTGATAATGGTGGTGATTCTCATCGTAACAAATGCAATGATATCAAATTGAAAAATTGAAGGGTTTCTTATATTTCTGAGAGTGTTTCAAATTTTACTGACGTAGTCAGCAAAATGTGAAGGCTTTCAAATTTTTATAAATTCACAGAATTAATATTTAGCTAAGTGCATTTGTCGTCTGTCACGCTTACGTCATCAGTGACATCTGGTGACGTAACTTAGAGAAAATAGGATTCCATGCTTCATTCAACTTGATATCTTTACTTAATTGTACCTTTCATTTAGTTCAATATTCAGGAAATAATGAATATTAACAAGATGCTGGACAACAAAATGTTTTTGATATATAATGAGTAATTACTTGATTGGGTTCTTCATCAAATAAATATTACTTGATTGTCGTGGTCATTTTTGACAGCAAGATGTGAACTCTTAATTAAACTATTTTTTTCCGTTTCCGATCCGAATGTATGTTACTCGTGTCGCTTATTCGGGGCAAAAGTAAGCATCTATTAGTTTTTGAAATAATCAAGAATTTTTTTTTTTTTAATCCTATGGAAACTCTTCTTAATAAATGATCAAATTTTGATAACGAGTCCAACTATTTCATCCAATAGGGAGGACAAGGGAGATCTGAAAAGTCCATCTGATTAAAAGCCTCAACCATTTCATGAAAAAGATGCGTTCGCTTTTAACGGTCGATTTTCAAACTGAGCCGGCATCCGGGCGAAGCGGGAACGAAACCAAATCCCTTCGGGCGGTGATGGTCTTTTGACAAGGACGACAACAGAAACCTTTTTCGAAAATTGGCATGTCGATTAAAAAAAAAACTGTTAAGTAGGCAATTCAAGGTATTTATTGTCAAAGGAATGAATGAACGCCGACAAGATCTCTGAAACAAAGCCACCAGTTAATACTTAGAATCGCTGTCCTTCTTAGTAGTAGTAGTAGTAGTAGTAGTAGTAGTAGTAGTAGTAAGGTGAAGAGTGGGAAGAGCAGAGACTTTCGATAGTAGAAGTGGAAGCAGTGGTCATGCCGTGCTAGGTATACAATCTATTTTAATGATAAGGAGAAAAACCCCTGACAGCCTGATAGTCTTCGAGCTGTAATGCTGTTAGCCCTGTCATGGGGACGGCCAAACTATGCACTACTACTACTAATACCCAAAGATATATTTGAATACCTTCTAGATATTTATAGAAAAGAATAAATATATATATATATATATATATATATATATATATATATATATATATATATATATATATATATATATATATATATATATATTAAAAGATTATCAATTTCACCTCCGGTTTCAGAAAAATGTGATTCAGTTCATTCTAATGGGAATGTCCATTGTTTCAAGTGGTTGGTAGGAGATATTCTCATCAGGAAGATTGTCACCTTGGAGTGGAAAAATCGATTTTTACAGTCCAAGAAACAAAACAGAATAAGTCACACTGTTCATTATGAGGAAGTATTATTATTATTATTATTATTATCATTATTGTTGTTATTATTATTATTATCATTATTATTATTAGCAATGTGCATTTGTCGTCCGTCACGCTGAGATCATGACTTGTTGTCTAGTGACATAACTTCAACAGAAGTTGATATATTGTATCATTTCTTACATTAGTTTGATGTTCAGGAAATACTGATGATAAATGAGAGAATTCTGTGCAACACATCGTTTTTTATACTGATATAATAACAATGCAATTGCAAAACTAAGTCGATTATTGTGATCATCCTCAGACGGCAAGATTTAAACTTTTTATTTTTATAAAGATTTTTCGGAAATCCATAGCATTTGTTCATGATTTGATCAGAAATATTTGTAGATGCATATTACTTAGTAAGTCCATTTAAAATGATAACCCGTTCTTACATGGTGAATGAACCAGTTGGCCTACACCGTGCAAATAGAATATACAAAAAAATATTGGTCTGCTGCAGGAATCGAACCTGCGATTGATAAGGCAACTACTTTAACACAACGTTCGTCTCATCATTAACTGTGGAAAAGTTGATAATATGAAAAAAAAACAAAACTTGGGACTACTTAGTACATATCAAATTTATATATACATATATTTAGAGGAAGAGAGATGAAAGGGATGATTGGAAGGAGAACAAAAAAAGCGGGTGCTATATCGCAATTTTCTTTTATTATCACGTGGGTATGTTTCGATGCATTTCGACGGGTGCATATCATACAAATGCAAGTGAGTGTAAATTAGTGTGCATACACACAACCTATCCGTGCATTCACGCAAGTGAGTGTAAATTAGTGTGCATACACACAACCTATCCGTGCATTCACGCAAGTGTAGTTTCTTGTGTTTGTTTATTTGTTATAGGATGACCAATCTATCATTAATACACGAATATTGATATGTATATACATTTATATATTCAGTATGTTTTATATATATATATATATATATATATATATATATATATATATATATATATATATATATATATATATATATTCAAATATATCATGTATATTTGAACATATCTAAATAAATATGATATAATAAATATTTTATATGATATACTCTCATGTATATATACATATCATACAATATAATAATATATGAATATAATATAGTAAATATTCATAAATATAAAATAATATAGATGTATATATATGATATGTATTTATATATAGATTCATATCAGAATAAAATATATGCATTTACATTTATATTTATATATATTATACATATTTACACGTAGATTTTATTTTTATAGATACATATATAGAGAGATAGATGTAGATATATATTCATTCATATCAACATATATATATATTTGTATATATATATATATATATATATATATATATATATATACACACTCATCCTTCCAGCATTTGAATAAGTTTGTGAATGCAAACAATACATACCATATGTATATAAAATTTACATCAATACATAATCAAGTGCATAATGTTATTATTACATGCGACTTATCTATGACCATACCAATATGATTTTGATATTGTATATGCAAATAATCTTGGAGGTTGTGTCTAATATGATACATGAAATAATACCAATGAATAAGTATCAGACCAATTTATAAATTTGCAGTTTTAAAATCATTAACATTTCAACATGGTTAATGAGTACCATGATTTTGAAAACTTCAGATATTCACACAGCAATGATTTTTTTCATCCTTGTCACATTTTTGTGAAATATGTTCATACAAAAACTATCCTTGTCGCATCTTGATGAAATATTTCGATGCAAAAGCATTACATGCCACTCAGTAATGAAATATTTCGATGAAAAAACTATCCTTGTCACTTCCTAATATTACTTTGCGAAATGTGTACCAGAGAGTTCATATTAGTGAGCTAGTAGTATCAAGAAATGGCAGGGAATGACAAGGAGTTGGTTCATGTTTGAGAATTCTGAAAGAGTAGCACCATTTTCTTGAGAAGAGTCACACTTTTCAAACTTACAATCATTCACACAATATTTTCAAAATATCGGTACTAGTCTTGTATTTTCCCTTGCAACTGATACAACTTCATCTGACTAATTTTACTCAAAGAGGAGATGGGTGCCTCTCCCTTGCCTTGAAGATAACATGAAGGACCCAACATGAAACCCCGACACACTCCTAGATCATGCAATGAACCGAACCGGTTATATATATATATATATATATATATATATATATATATATATATATATATATATATATATATATATAAGCATACATGTATGTATACGAGTGGTTGTGCATGATCCATGTCCAACAAATCATTTTTGAGAAGTTGATATTTTCGTAATTTTCAGAGATTCGATGCCCACATTATCTTTTCCATTTCGAAGCTGGAACACTCTCTATTATGATTCATTATTCTCAAACTTTGGAAAAAAAAACAAAAAAACTGAGCATTGTAGCTCCAAGAAAAACAAAAATATCAACTAAAAAAAAACCGGTTTGTTGGGCACCTATCATGCGCAGCCTCTCACATACGTGTTAATGATCATATGCGGGTGTGGGTATGTATAATGCACTCAAACTAATAAGTACACACATATAATGATTACTCACACATTTATATGTACACAGATTATATGGCATGTTCGTGTGTCCACTGAGTTATAAGTTTATCTAATATGCTGGTGTCTCTATGATTTGTATTGATATTACTAAAATAGTATCAAAAGAAAGATTTTCATGCATACTATAAAATACATTCAGTTTCATTGATGAAAATGAACGAATGACAGAACAGTTGTTTTTTTAATGATATAAGCTCAACATTATCCTCATCTTCTAAAGAGCGTTATTGAAAATATCAAGATGTTATCAACGAATAATTCATCAGTTTCTTAGTGATGAAAATCACATTATCAATCGTGATACCGCTCCGCAATTTAGATAATCTGGAAAATTGATATATTTATGAAGATTATCAAGGTGATAATTATGTTTCGGTTTTGCACCATCAACAGTTTTTATCACATAATCTTGAAATTTCTCCAAGTAAGACACTTCTGGAAAAACATGTTGAAGTATTCTTATTCATTTTAAACATGAATGCCTTTTTCTTCACTAAAAAATATCTGGATTGATCCAAGGAAAATTATTGCAACTGGATGATTTTAGGACCATTAAAAAATACAAACCGAAGTTCTACTTCTAATGCATTGGTTATGAATAAATGCAGACGCTACTAACTTTGCGAATAAGGTGATTCTTCGACTAAAAAGGTCTCGATTTTCGAAGTGATCTCGGAAGTCAGTTGCCCCATTGGGGGAACGTCGCCAGGAAGAGTAATTAGTTTAAAATCAAGTGAATGCGTGAAGTAACTTCAAAGAAAATTTGTTGAATTTCCCTTGGTGTCTTAGACTAAAACAAACAAGAGGGCTTCGATAGCGACAATGAATTTGTCCAAATTATAAAAAAAACAACAATCAGTTGAAAAAAGGAGTTGAGCCGCCATATTGGAAAAATTCAAAACGAGGCTCTAATAGATTTTAATTCAATGACTTGAAGCAATAATATTTTGAAGAATGTTTGGAAATAATGGATAAATATTGGTCGATTGATTGTTTTTGCGGCGAATCCATTAACAGATTAAATGTAAAGTATTTAGATTTAAAATAAATTAAGCTTTCAGTAAAAGATCTTTTTCTAAATGTTAGATTGCTTTTGAGGTTACCATGTGATCAAGAACCAATTGCAAGCACACACACATGCATGAACCTATACTTGCACAACCATACATGGACAGAATCGCACATGTATGAACGCAAAATGCATCGATACATCTTGAATAATTAGAGAATAGTATATATATATATATACACAAAATGCATGTATACATCATGAAATGTAGATAGAATCGTACATATACGTATGCAAAATGCATGGATTCATCTGAAATATTCATAGGGCCGGACATACGTGTACACAAAATGTATTACTACTTCTTAAAATATAGATAGAATCGTTCATACATGGACGTAAAATGCATGGATACTTTCAAAATGTAGATAGAATTGTACGTATATGAAGGTAAAATGCACTGACACATCTTACATAAGTACGTAAAATTCGTATTTGCAATTTCTGGTACACTATCTGTAAACTGTTCATTGGAAACCAGAAGGAAATGGATTGCCAGTGGTCAGGAATTGACGCAAATATTACTGAAGGGGTAGAACTATTATATGTGTATTTATGTAAATGCATTGCTAATGGTTTTACAATAGACGTGCGTTGAAAAGATGGAAGAAATGGATTGTCACTACTCCGAGATTAATCCAAGCATAACTATATATGCATAAAAAAGTATTCATAAATGCATGCATCAAACCCCTTTCCCCCAACCTCTCTCTCTCTCTATCTATCTATCTCTCTGTCTCTGTGTGTGTGTGTCTCTCTCTCTCTCTCTCTCTCTATATATATATATATATATATATAAAGAGAACAGAGAGCTGCCTTTATTGGATAGAATGTCTATTGCGTCCATCTCATTTGGACGTTCACCAATGAAAGGAGAAAATGATGCATTAAGTGATCGTGTAAACTCTTATATCAACATCTATATCGGTGGCATCAACATGAAATGAAATGAAATCTCTCCTACATACTGATAGAATTTGAATACCTTGCACCAAAATGGGATTGTCTTCGTGGAAGACTCTTTGGCGACGATACATGAATAACTCCCATTCCGGGGGCTCGATTAATATAAAACAAATACAAGGCACCTATGTACATGCACCATCAAGAAACACAATGAATATTTTGTTAACTACAAAACTGATTGGTTTGCAATTCATATTCATAGATTTATACAGGAAATGACAGATAGGTAGGTGAGTGAACGTTTGTCGACTGAAAACATCGAATTGGAATGCATGTTTTCACATTGTCCCAGTAAAGGATAAATAACAATGTTTTCATAATGATTTTTCAAGCAAAGCACCTTTCAAACCTTGGTCACAGACAGCTAAATGGATAGAAGATAGATATAAACATGAACAGATAGATAGAATGATAAATATAAGGATACATAGACACAAAGATAGAATAATGAATAAATATAAGGATAGATATGAAGAGAATGATATATAAGTATGAATAGAGGGAGAGATGGGGGGATAGACTGTTATAGGTAATGAAGAGGGTGAGAAATATTAACATATGAACAGGCTGGTGTAAACATGGATATAGAGAATGAGATAGATATGAAGAAAAAGAGATGGATGAATAGATAGATATGAAAATTACACACATATATATATATGAACCGACCGATGAAGATAGATAAGAACAGACCGATGTGAAGATGTAGAGAGAGAAAGATCTGAATCGACAGATGTATAGATAGATAGATATGAACAGGCAGATGTGAAAGATTGATAGATGTGAAGATGTAATGACGAATAAGTATGTACAGGCAGATGTTAGGATATATATATATATATATATATAGATAGATAGATAGATAGATAGATAGATAGATAGATAGATAGATAGATAGATATAGCATTTATACATGTATACACCCACAACTATTCTTGGGGGAACAGTGCTGAGTACATACCTTTGCTAGGTTATAATAAAATCCTAGACCCACAATTCAAAGCTTTTAGGACCGAATCTCAAGCGCCGGACGGAAACAAAGCTTTGCCACAAAAGAACTGTGGAATTTTTCTCCATGACGTCAACAAGTTGAGGGACATGTTGAACCATGCTTATTACTAGCTCAGCGTGGGTGGCTGGTTTGTGTGTGTGAGTCTCTGTAAGTGTTTAAATGTTTGAATGCGAGTGTGCCTTCGTTTCAATGTTTGTGTATGTATGTAGTGTGTGTGTGTGTGTGTGTGTGTGTTTAAGTAATTGGTTGCCAATGGACCAACGTTTAATCTGGACGTCGCTGTTTAGTCCAGGATGATTAGATCCAATTGTGATAGAAGCGTCCACCAAGGACAAGAAACGTATAGGGAGAATTGCTCACCATTAATTGCTTTTTCATTCTCTTCTTCAAAAGAAAAAGAAAAAAAGTGTCCAAGGAAAAACACGAGAAAGAAATAGACGTGTCTTAGTTTCTCTACGTCATGCTTTAAATCACAGTTCACTATTATTTTTTTTCCAATTGATATAATACCATTTATTGCTTGCTTGTTGTATGTACGACCGGTATGGCTTGGGATTATTATTCATTCTCCTTGTATCTATTATCCTTCCTCTTTTTTCTCCCCGCTAACCCTTGCAATACAATGAACAGGGGGCGAAAATCGAAGAGGGTGCTTGAATGGGAGCAAAAGGGAATCAACTCTCACTGTAACTACTCCTTACTCCTGCCTCACAGGTCTAATATTCAATTTATGATATTAGTAGAACATACATACACGTAATATCAACATCAAGTATCGATATCATCAGTTCAAGAACTGTTACCGCGGTTCTCACACACAATTTCAATTACTTCACAAAACAAATACCATCAGTTAGTACTATTTACGCCTGGTTGCTTCTTCCAAGCCCATATTTCTCCTCCCACATTGACTCTTTCTGGCATGAGATCGAATCTTTCATTGGTTTTGTGGTTAGCGATCATGACTGAATAAATATTGATCCAGAATACGATCTTTAACATCTGAAAGAGCACTTCTGTTCTGATGTATGCGTTTTAACTTATCCAGTAACCGAGAACAAATTCATGGGGACGCCATAGATGAATCACTCATGAGTATGTCAAGGGAGAGATAGCCCGACAGATATAATCTCACTTCAGACTTTTTGGAGTTTCCACGTCTCATGGACTGGTTGCCAACCAATGGCTACTTGTTCCAACCTCCCCTATCACAAGTCAACGACAAATCAAACAAAAACACTTGATGTTCTCCTGTGTCTGTTTCCAATGAAATAATAAAAGGGACTCAACCTTCAATATAATTGTCATTCATTCATTACCCCGCCTTCACAAGGCAGTCTAAAACTCAATTTAAAGTAGTTGTAGAACCAAGAAATGTTGACAGATATCAAAAGAAATTATTACTACAACTACAAATAATGATAATGATAATGATAATAACGACAACAAGAGCATACACAACAACAAAATATATTTGTTCCATTTGCAATAATAGATAATGTAGATACATTCCATATCTAACAAACGCTACAGGTGTGAAGACACTGTCGTTGTACAAACTAAAAGAAATGATCCTGCAATACCAATACATCGCTTCTCGGCTATCTTTAACAATAATCCATACTGGATGGGAGATAGGCTGTATTAAAAACTGAATCGTTTAAATAATGTTGTCATTTCCTCTGTCGTCCTCATGAATGTAAAAACAGATGAAAAATCATACGAGAAAGGCAGATGAAGAAATTTTCGCGACCATAACAAATCTTTTTACATCACATCAATGAAAGTGTAAATTCATATGGATACCTAGCATCATATTCTGAAGATGCTTGAAGAGCCCTAGTTAAGGAGGGGGTTATATTTAGATTGGCCCAGCCCCCAATGGAGGGGTCGAAATCTACATAAATAGAAGTTTACCTACTGCATTTCTAACAACAAATCTCACTAAATGATGGAAGGGGCTCCTCACGGAAGCAAGTCCTCCCCCCTGGACCTCATTCCCCACCCCCAAACCTTAAGCTTCGACTCTGAATGATTGAATGCGATTTGACTACCTTCAATTTAAAGACGATTTATGCATAAGCACATATAAATTGGTATCACACTTCGTTATCAAAATCTTTCACTAAAAAATAAAATACATATCGACCATATAAACGCTCAACGTGTGTAACTAAACAATAAATTGTACCAAGATGTAAGCAAAATAGAATACACACAAGGAATACATTGAAATTCAACGGATCAATGGCTCTTGAAATTGACTCTTAATATCAGTTATCGAGCCTCGGGAATTTCTAAGATGCTCCGATATAAGAAGCCAAACAAAGATCAGGATTTTCAAATCAACAAGAAGTTATTGCTTATTCTTTATCTTTCTCGTGGTTTAAATCCCCTTCCTTTCTTTCGCATAGTCTATCCATCTAGGTATCAGAGGCGTAACTACATAATCATGGAAGAATTTAGGGGTCCTGAGGTCATGGCTTCTTGGGGGCCCACTATAACGTTAAGTGAAATTAGTCAGTAGAAATGCAATATGTGAACCACAGCTTTTGGGAGCTCCATCCATTTGGGGCTGGACGTTTATAAGTATCAAAAATCTAAAATGTTCGAAATCAGATCACTCTACCTTGGTGAAACCAAGTACGAATGAAAAGAGAGCATACAATGGGCTACAGAATCATGCCGTGGTAAATCATTATAATAATAACTTCGTTGATCCAAATTATGCCAAATGTACATACAAACACCATTAAACGCAATTGGCCCAAAACCATAAGTACCAAAACAAATGATAAAATTTCATGTATTGATAATAATGTTTAGTGCAGAAAATAGTGCCTAATCCAAAAAATGAAATTCATCGACAAATTGACGGAAACTCGACGGAAAACAATCTCTTGTAGATATGTGTTCCACAAGTCATTCGACGTGTAATGCAAGTTTCGGTACCTAGTTTTCACGTCAGACCAGTTACCTCCAATGGCGTTCGTATGCAGTGGTATAATTTGGATTCAACAACATGGTTCTATAGCCCATTGTATGCTTTCCATTCACCCGTAATTATTTTCCAGCGATTGTTCCAACAAGATGGAGTAGCCTCCCATTTTACCAACGAAACGAAAGATCGCTGATATCTATTCTGAAGCTAATGGTGTTGGGAATAGAGATAGTTTTACTTTCACTTTTTCTTACTTGAAAGCTGTGATACAAAACCCACATTCTAAGAAGATATCCTACAATGGGAGTGGGGACTGTCAGGGATGGTTGAAAAGAATCTTTCATCGATAAGCGGGACAAATGACGTTAGGAAAATACATCATCGTTCAAGAATCCTGGAAAGGAGTTCCTTTTACTAAGTCTTTCGAATTTTGACGATGAATTTAATTTACCCACATTTGTTCGATCGATTATTCATTTCCAAGTCGAAAGATACGACTTGAAAACTTGTCGCATTACGTATCTAAGGAAGACAATGAAGTTAGAGAGCTCTTTGCCAAGGGAGATAACAGTTAATTTCACTCCGGTTTATCTACAATTGAGCAGCGAGCATACTTACCAGATGAAATCAGTGAAAGTAAAGAAGGATTTATTTTCGATTGAGAGCAAAATGTAAAATGATGTCACTTGAAAGCAGTAAATTACTTATTGGCTTAAGTGGTTGATAAAATAAACGGATTAAAAGCTCGGAGTAGTTCAGTAAAAGAAGTGGGAATCTGTGATGGAGAAAACACATCAATCATACATATCCACACACGGACACGCACACGCACACACACACACACACACACACACACACACACACACACACACATATATATATATATATATATATATATATATATATGCTTAAATACATAGATAGATAGATAGATATATAGGAATAGACTAAGATAGAGAGATATAAACAGAATGAGATAGATAGATAGATAGATAGATAGATAGATATATAGATAGATAGATATGAACATAAGGAAATGGATATGAATAGAATGAGAAAGATAATAACAGAATTAGATGGACAGAAATTTTTTTCCTTGTATCAATATATAATCAATTACAGATACATTCAGGAAAAAATTTAAATATAGTTCAAACATTCAACAATTACATGTACAGAACATAATTCTAATTAAATGGTAACAAATTCTATAATATTCTGATTCAGCAGTTATTTGATAATTTTTTTTTCTCAAGTTTATACTACATATTTAAAAAAATGGAAAATCATTTTCTGATGAACATCAAAAAGAGAGAAGGTTAGGATTAAGATCTTGAATCTTGAAAACAGATTTAATAAAATAGATAAACATGTTAAAATCAGATTTGGAAATCATTTTTCATACAGTGTTCATTGTATTGTTTCAGTGTCATTCGCCTTCAACTCATAATGATAAAATCACATTCACCCATGACTGAATTACCTCAAGTTTTCGATCATTTTCATATTATTCTCCTTGGTGTATCATTTCAATTCATTTTGTATCATGAGCACAAAGCATAAATCAGCTCATATTTCAAGTGTTTATGTATGTTCTTTGAAAATCCCATACTAGGAAGTACAAAAAATTAACAAGGAGAAAGCATTAAATTTTCTCAAGTTTTCACGAAGTTAGTGAACACAAGTCAGAACTTGAAATTATATTTCTAGAAATAATGTTTTAGTCATTATACATGTTCAACACCCAAATTGCTTTTTCAAGAATAGAAAGACATGAATATCTGAGTAAATGAGATCTTTTATCCCTCTTGTTCCATTCAGCCTTCATTTACCCCTGTTGTTTCATACCCACCCAGATAATTTCATTCACCCTTTGATGAATCATTCACCAGTTCAAGAAACACCGCCCTAAAGTAACCCTCTATATTGAGGAAATAAAATAGATACTGAATGATTGTTACATGGGAATAATTGAATGCAAATTTCTATCTAACATTCTTGACATTTCAATTGATGCACATATTTTTGTTACTTTTTATAATTTTCTCGCAAGCCATTCATGTCACAGACGATGGACGTGTAAGAATGGGTTTATGAATCAACACGCTCAATGAGGACAAAAGAAATGAAATTCAATGAAATTAGTGAGAAGTTTCGAGAGATAGTTCTTTAAAACAGGCCTTAGAGACCCGGCTATTCGTGAATTATTGAGCAAATTCAAGAGGGTTAAACCTACACATTCATCGCTATAACATGAACTTAAGAGAAAAAATATAACTGAAATAAATATGAGAAGTGAATAAAATGTAATGAATATTTGGATATCAGATGGATATTCCCATCAAATTGTCTAATTAATAATAACTCAAAATCTTCCCTGATTCTCCAAAACAGTTACTTACTTCAGGGACACCCTGCATTGCAGATAGAAATTGAAACTGAATGAATGTAAAGACTTACCTATAGGCTGTGATCAATTGATGAAAAATGTTGAATCAAATAATATATGTTCCTACTGAAAGGATGTCACCGTTGATGAAGACCTACAGGGAGGAAAAGAGAAAGAATTGTGAGACACAAGTCAACCAGAGAGTGTAGGATTCTATTTCAAAGAGTCAGGTCTGGTTATTCACTCATTATAAATTTTCATGTGAACAACGTCTTTTGGCAGCCTGTCATACTCAGGGTGATCAATTAAAGCTTTGGAAAGAGGGGTGATCAATGAATAAATTTCTTCTTTCACATTTAGTTGGGCACTGATCACTAAAAAAGTTTGAATTTTCACGAAACAAGCGGGGACACAAGCTCGGGGATTTAGCATGAACTTAGGGGGGACTTGGAAAAAACCAAAAGCGTCTTCACAAAACATAATAAGAAAATGTTGAAACTTTCAGCCCTCTAGTTCCATTGGTGTGGCCTGTACGCGTGTCATATACATAGCCAGTTAGACTAACTTGAAAACTGAGATGTATGGGGACAGTTTTGATCACTGGTTTCTATCTAATGTGCAAATAGGTGGGATATAGGAGGTCTGTACCCCTTGTCCAGATGAAGCATCATCAAATGGTTTTCTATTATCTTGTTGAAGAGACTCTATGAATAAAAAGCCCCTAATAATCCTAAAGTTCTTATCATAAATTTGAAAATGTATCATTTTGTTTTTCATCTGATATTAGTAAAATGTTTTCTGTCCAATTCTCCATAAATTTCATATTTATTGCTTCCTTGATAAATTTCCATGATTAATTCCATCAAACTTCTGTCAATTCTTATGCAAAAAGGTACGACTCAAACGTAAGTGAAAAATACGAGATAACATATCATTTTCTTGGTTTTGATATCTGAAAATAGTTTTCTTTTTCGCGTTTACACCCATAAAAATGAATTTTCATTTGGACCCACCACAGCTTAAAATCCTGGACCCACTACTGATTATCTCGACCCAAAAATAATGACATGTTTTGTTTATTGATATAAAATACGGTAATCTCTCAAAAGTTTATTAAACACTTTCTTAATATAGAATAACTGTTACAATAGTAACCACCGGATCTCTTACAAATGCTTGATAAATCTAATCGAGAAAAAAGGGCTGCACATTTTCATCAACTTAGCAACTGAGTGCCTTCAAGAAATGGAAGATAATCTCAAATCTTTGTTTGGAAAGTCAAGCCACGGTACAAGATCATTGTGAGTTTTTGTTCTGGAATTTTGAAAGCTCCAAATAAAGCATCATTCAAAAATATTCCATGATATTCCTTCAGAATTCTAATCATCATTATGTAAGTGTTCGGTTCGCTTTTGAGTAAGAACCAGAGATGCTTCCAAGTTTGCAGATATCATGTGGCGAGAGAGAGATAGGTGGTTGGTTATGTAGTTTTCAAAAAAATCAATTCGCAACAGGACCAAATGGCAGAATAGAATGGTTCTGTTCCACCAATCTTTTGACAGAGGAAGGTTAGTCCCCCACCAGAGAAACATGATCATAAAAAATATCATTTGCCTCTCCGAACTTATCTCCCTTGGTAGAAAAGGTTTTTATTCAAGCAGCCAACAAAAAAAAAAAACCCCAAAAAAAAACCGAAATATTACATTATGGTTTTCATATTTTTGAAAACCCGCGTACATACTCAGACTCATTTCTCTCTCTCTCTCTCTCTCTCTCTCTCTCTCTCTCTATATATATATATATATATATATATATATATATATATATATATATATATATATGTATGTATGTGTATGTGTGTGTGTGTGTGTGTGTGATTTTTGAAAGTTAGAAGAGTTTTTTTTCGCCTTTACAGAGGTCCAAGATTAAGAATTGAAGATGGATCAAGAGAAAAGGAAAAGATTCGCGATAAGAATAAAATCTATATTTTAGTACGAAAATTAAAAGATAAACACATATACCTAGTAGCCAGCAGTTTTACCAGACTGAACTCAAGTACAATTCCATTAGGGAAACTACTCCTATCGTCGACATCATCATCATCATTATCAACGTACCAACCAACATTTTATAGTCATCTGCAAAAATGGCTCTTTTTTTTGTCATCATTTTGATGGAACAGATTAATTTCTTTCCGAATACTCTTCTCCATACTCGTTATTAAGTACACTTTAGTTGGATCATTTCCAGAAACAACTTTTTTATCATGTATTTACAGTTTGTTTCCTTCTCAATTTCTATTATTGTTTTTATTGTTATTGTCTGGACAAAGAGCCGCTAATAAAATTGAAAAGTCGTCAGAAAAATTGGAATAAAAGAAACTTTTGAAAAATGCATAAGATTGGAATGAAACATACATATTGTCTTACATAGATAGATACCAAGATAAATATATTGGAACAAAGATAGATAGATAGATAGCAACAGAGTTAACGCATGTAGTCATGTGCGTGCTAGCAGTTCACATAAGAGAAGGCATGGACAGAGTCAGTGCGTGCGTGACACCAATTCGAGCTAGTGTGCGTGTAGGTCGATCCGATACACACACACACATACATATATACATATATGGCAAACAGGGTGGCTCAATTGGCCTTCTAAAAAACAATATGACCACATAGTTAAGAATAACTTTTGTCCAGCAGTGCATCTGAAATGGATGACGATGATGATGATGATGATGATATAAATATATATATATATATATATATATATATATATGTGTGTGTTTGTGTGTGTGTGTGTGTGTGTGTGTGTGTGTGCAGCAGATATAGAATCATTTTTCATATCATTTGGCTGCAATTAAAAGAAAGATCCATTTCTGTATTTATCGGTCATATGCAGCAGAGAAGAGGTCATACACACATTTGGAGAATGGAGGGCTCGAGATTCCACAGAATACGAACTTTCGAAGATAAAAGAAAACTTGCACTACTTTAGCAAGGGAATTGTAAGTAAGGACGGAGGGGACCACGATTTCCCAAATTACCAACTCGACAAGACATGCAGAAGTATTGCAAATACGGAACTGAGAAATATGACCTTTAGTACACACATTCACACAAACGAATGACCTGACTTTTCCGAGAGTAGGAAGATTGTGTTGCGTCAGTAGATGGACAAATTGAGATTGCGGGATAGAGTCAGATAGAGAGATGGCGAAAGACAACGAATAAAGGTGAGAATAGGGTGTGTACGTTTCCGAAAATTAAAGGCGTTTTTCTATACCTTCGCACTCAAAAAAAAAGCAAGCGATCATTTTGTT
>OY735225.1:24749055-24764055 GCA_963457665.1 Thysanoteuthis rhombus | reverse complement strand
TAATTTAAAAAAGTAAATAATTTGAACATCAACAAAGGCTTTCTTTCTTTTATTCTTTCTTTCTGTCTTTTTTTTCCATCATTCTTTTTCTTTTTTAATGATAATAATAATCAGGTGTGTAGGTTCTTATTCACAACTTCGTTTATTTTCTTTTTTTATTACTAATTTTCATTAAATGAAGCTTTGTAACCAATTAATACAAATTTTTGATTCCTGGTTTCGTCAACTTCAATTTTCAATTATTTTTTTTTATTCAGGACTAGCGCAAGATTTTCATGCGCCCTTCCTTGGTAATATTTCAAATTTGTTGAATTGGTTGATATTATTATTTTCTCAGTTTGGGGTACGCCCCTCGATCTTTACGCCCTAGGCGACCGTCTAAATTCTCTAAATTGACAGTCCAGCCCTGTTTTTATCACAGCTTGGGCCATCATCCAACGGCAATGAGCTTGTAGCGTGGGTCGGAAAAGTAGAAAAATAAAGAGCTTATTCTTCTATTTCCGATTCGCACTGTTTACTTACTGCCGATGGTTGACAGCCTTTTGAGAGTTGAGCAAGAATCAAGAGGAACTGATACGTTCAGAAAATGCAGGGAAAATGAGAGTCAAAAGTCAACAATACCACTTGGATCATTTTTAATAAATAAAGCAAATTTCTATCAAAAATAAAATTAAATCTTGCTGTAATTTTTTTTTTAATTAGAAGGAAGAATAGCGGGAATTTTAAAGATCCAGTCTCGAGTTAAAATAATATTTGCATGCTATTATGTGACAAAGAAACCAGCATCGTTTTAAGGTTGGCCATGGGAAGGAACTTCATTTTCGTGGAATCTGAAAGAATTTTGTCGAAATTCTGAACGTTTCACTAATTTCATGAAATCTTCGATTTCACAATCAATGTAGTAATAGTTAACAAGGTTGCAATGCTGACAGTTACCACGGTAATGAGTTTGATCCTCAATGGGCACCCCACGATCTTGTGTCAAACGAAGATGAACTCGGTAAATATCAAGTATATTCGGCTCTAGTATTTACAGTGTATTTACAGCTTAGTTTGATACCAGTTATTGGCGCACCCAGTGAAGATCGGATTCACTATTGTATAAACGATCAGCATAAACTGACAGAACTGATTGTAAAACCAGGGCTTCTGATAAATTAATGAAAGTTTCAGGGATTTTAGAAAAATACACTTGTTTCACAATCTTACTGTAACATATACACACATAAGTTCCAGGTAAAAATGATAGCAGTAAAAGCAAATCGTATCCACGTACGAAATTTAGCCAACAGAGACTTTGAAATGTTAAAATCAATCCAATAACTATGTATCAAATCTGATGTCTGTACAACCATGCGAATGAAATCATGTGCTAGAGTAACAAGCAACATCGTGTTGCGTAAGAATATTGAACATTCACATGAAAATAATTTATACGGCTTTGCATATAACAGATAAGAACATGTACTCTTAGGCAGTTACATATTATTAAACACATTAACACACACAATGACACACACGCGCGAATGTGCATAATAAACTCTACCTACATGGATATACGGAGGCATCTAGTGCGTACCAGTGAACATTAGCGCTTGTTTTGGGTGGTGTACTCTTGCAAATCTTTCCCGAAAATATTATGTGCCATCAAGTCGGAAGAAAGAACATGGTGCATGTAAAATGAGGAATCCATATTCAACGGAGTGGCAGGAGAAAATCCCAAGCGTAGAGAATCAGTTTCACGTTGAATATAAGTGATTTTTTCTCTCACGTCTCGAAAGCAAAATTCAAGAGAAAATGAAAGTAGTTTGTCTTTTGTTGTCATTTGTTTGTGGATTGTTTCTCTGGAACTTTCCATTCGGATTTTACGTAGAGAAAAGAAATGCTGTGGCTGTCGTGGGTGTACTGTAGACATCCTTTCGTTCTATCTCTCTTACTCTCCCTCACTTTCTCCTCTCTTATGCTCTCTCATCCCCCCCTCCTGCTTTTCTTTCGTTCCTGCCTCTATTTCTCTTTCTTTTTTTCTTTCTATATTACATTTTTTCTTTCTATCTTTCATGTTTCTTTTTTTTCTCTCTCGATCTTTTCCTTCTCCGTTCTCTCTCCCCCTTTTCGCATTATTTTTTCTTTCTTCCTTTCTTCTCTTTCTTTTTTCTTTCTTCTCATTTTCGCTTTCATTTTTCTCTTCATTTTCCTTTCTTCCTTCCCTTTTTTTCTCTTTCTTTCGTTCTTTCTTTCTTTCTTATTGATATTCCACTGATTCCAAAAATGCACGAGAAAGCGCAGATATACAAAAACTGACAAAGACACACGCACACACACACACACACACACACACACACACACACATACATACATATATACATACACATACATGCGCGCACACAGAGGAACACAATACATTTGTCAGTTGAGGTACTTGCTAATTTCCCATGGATACGAGTGGTCGGTGTTCGGGCCGAAGAGACATCTAGAATTTTGAATGTTGATTTTCAAGACGTCTAAGCTCGACTCCCTCAGAAATTAATGCAACTCAATATTGCTAACCTCGTTTCCTAATCCTCAGTATCATGTTCAGGGCCACCCTAAGAATTTTTGAGCGCCCCCGGGCAAAGCTATGTACTGGTTGTATCCGGCTGGCCATAGCGCCGATCCTGATTAAATTCATGGATTCAATTAAGCGTCGAGAACTGATTTAAGCATGAATGTAAGCATAAGTTTAGAAAAGGTTCTATGCCAGCTATTCAATAATATGAATCTTAATTTTAATTTTCCGAATTGAATTCTGGGGCACACGGGAAACTGCCCCTTGTCCCCCATGCAATAGGATGGCCCCAGTTCTGTCGGACTATATGTAAGTATAATGTGTGATAGTTTTGCTTCTATAAAACAAAGTAATCAATAAGTGAAAGTAAAAGCAGTAGTGACCCATAGAATACAAGTGTCACGCTGCAGAGTGTGCTGAGCGGTGAGTGCGATTGATGTAGCGTCCTATTCAAGCCCTTCCCTCACACGTGGATACATTGAGCGTGACAGTTTCGTCTTTACAAAGATATCATCATCATCATCATCATCATCAATAACATCATTTCAGGTCCACTATCGGACAAAGGCCTTTACCCAACTCCTTCCACCATGATAGTGTGGACATGGTTTTTGAGCTCAACACTGGCCACTATTTTCTGGTGAGCACGGTTATGAATTTGGAGTTGTTCTTCTCCTAGACTGGATGTCTCTCAAAGATGCAGAGACCAGTCAGTCCTGCAGTTTTACCATTAGTTAGAGGAGATTAATTCATGCACTGTCCTTGTTTTAATTGTTAGCCCTTCCCTATAATAAAAAGGGGATGGAGCAGTGAGTTTCGCCTTTACTTGGTGCTCCACTATTGGAGCCTTGTTAATCTTGGTTAATTATATGAGCACCTGCTCCAGAGTAAAGGTTAGCAAAGGTTGGTCAAGTCTCGCAGACGATTCGATCGTGTAGTGAGTCTAATCTTTACTGGGTGCTTCACTAATGTGGCTTTTCGCCATGTTAAGATAAGAATAGCAAATATCTACAACAAAACAACAACAGTAACGGAATAAAAAAATAATTACTAAAAGTTATCAGTTATCAAAGTGCGTGAGAGAGAGAGAAAGATAGGGAGAGAGAGGGGGGCTGTACAGTATATGGACATGTTCGAATATGTGTCTGTGAGACTTGTATGTGTGTTTATATGAATCTAACTATTGACCTATATACAGACACACACACGCAGACAGATAGATACTTATGGATAGTGTGTATTACATATAACCGTTTATATATTGAACATAGTGTTCATTTAACCTTGCGTGATGGTTAGCCAGTTATTTTCTTGGACCATTGAACGATGAGTTTTAGCCTCATTGGGAGCCCCATTATTTTCGCCCTGTGCCAGACTAAGCTGATCTCAAGACATCTAGGTATCATATATATATATATATATATATATATATATATATATATATATATATATATATATATGAATGATCGAGTGGGTAATTTACAAAATGCCATTGAAATTTCCTCTACTCTGAGGCTTTTTTCTTTAATAAATATGAGAATAACAAGAATAGTAATGGACTATCTCCGTCCCTGTACTTTGAGCTTTAGTTAGACTTCCCCTGAATTTGCTCCTGTCCCACCCTTCGTTGAAAAGAAACATTGTCACGTTAAATAACTTAGATCGTTGTATGTGTTCAAAAGTACTGAAACATCATTCCAATTACACACGTGTTCACTCAAAATAATTTTTGTGCTATCAAACCTTTTTTTACTCCTGATGCCCCCTCCCAATCGGGTCCCTAGGCTTTAGCTTACTTAGCCAAATAGTTGATCCGCCACTAGTCAAGATCTAAACACTGGAACTCCATTTTCGATGACAAGCCTACAACAAAAAGACCTCAACATCGAACATGTAGCTGATTATCTATTACGCTGCGTAAGCTTAATTCTAGGGCCCCGGAAGGGAGTGGACCCCAAAGAACCAAAATAATTATTCGAGTATACACTTGAGTATTTTGGATGGTTTTCCAGCACTTTTGCGTATGTCATCCATGTAGTACATAATACTAAGTACAACAATATAAGTTATTTAATGTGATTTAACGTCACTTATTTCAGTTCTGTATAACGAAGGGCATGGTAGAGGGGCGAAGTCAAGAGGAACCTTACCAATGCTCGGCCTAGGGGCCCAGGTGGTAGATAATCTGTTCAAGTATCGACATACAAATGAATACATTAAAGAATTTAGGGAAGAAGGATTGACGTAATGTTCTAAAAATAACTTATACGCATGTTATCAGGCAGTGGACATTCTGTCACAACAAAAACATTCTCGTCGAAAAAAAATGCCATTAGATTTCGCACAAGAAAGTTGATCTTATGTCACCAGCTTTTACACGTTTGAATATCATATTTTTCTATTTTAATAGAAATTCTCAAAAACTTTTTACAGTAGTATCGAATATATCTATCAATCTGTCTATTTCTCTCTATCTGTCTCTCCCCCCCCTCTCTCTCTCTCTCTCTCTCTCTCTCTCTCTCTCTCTCTTTATGTAAATATATATATATATATATATATATATATATATATAATGAATTGGTAAAAAAATGAAACGGGTTTATGCAGTCTACTGTTGAAATCATTCTGTTTCATCTGTTCTAGCACGAAAAGCGATTCGAAGTTTTGAGCTATTATTATTTCTCTCTAGCAGTGATTTTGAACCCGGGGCGCACGCCCTTTAAGGGGCTGATTTAAACATTTTGAGGGACAACTTTGCGTAAAGCGTTCTGCGGCTCAAACCTGAACCGTATTAAAAGAAGAACCGATTATATGTCACAAAATTAGGTGACTTACATCTGAGGCTAACTAAATTAGAGTCTGAAAGCAAGACAGTTAGAAATAAACATAAGCCTTGAAGGCCTTAGTACATTATCCAACTTGAAAATTTGAATTGATTAAATTTCCAGAGTATATTAAAAAATTCAAAGTAGCTTCTTTGTAGCATATCATATTTTCAAAAATATATCTTAGAATTTTTTCCTCCTCAAAACTGAAAATTTTGGTAAATTTCGGAATTCAACATTATCATATATTATCATATATTTTTGAAACTAAATTTATTTTATTAAACCAAAGAGGACATCACATGTTTTATTGAGGAGGGGCATGGAGCAAAAAAGGTTTAGTACCACTGCTCTTTATTGGAAAGCAGAACTCACAAAGCCCAAACTGCATCTGTACGACTAGTGACCGCGCGTATAATTAAGGGGAGATAATAAATGTATTTGAGAGATGTGCACAAAGAAACCGTCATACATTTTCACATACACACACACACACGCATGGATACACACACGTGGATACACGCAAACTTAGAAACTCACAAACAATAATTTTTGGTACGTGAAGCTCAAACTCGCATGTAAACACAAACTAATATCACCTTAAAATGTGTTCATACGAAGAATTTACACAATGAGATATGTGTTCAAAGGTATATATGTGTATAGATGTGTACGTGTGACTTTACAAGGAAATCTTTTTACTCCACTTGTCTAATAAGACAATGCATATAGCATGTCTTGTTTTTTAAGGTTAGTTTATGTTTACTTGGTGGTAATGTTTGTACTTTTTTTCGTAGAGTATTTTATCTAGATATTAAAAAAAATATGTAAGTAGTGCTTTTCCCATGCCTATCTATACATAAATTAAAAGTAATTTTCACCCTTAAACGGGAGGGGGGGGGGCTTGGTCCCTAGAGGAACCCCTTCGATGTTTAAAGAAATTTGGTGAAAAATGGAACTTCGCAATAAATAGACATACACTCTCACTAAATAGGTGAAAAGGAGCCCAAAAGTCAGAATTCTTATTCATGAAATTCATAAATGCAAAAATATATCCTTATTATTGTAATGTAGGTAGATATGCAATAAATTATAATTCATAAAGATTTCGGGGGCTCCTTCATTGAGGGGGCAAAGGGGTCAAAGAGCCCCCTCCTCAGATTCCCTGAGAAATCTTTTGTTTGCTTGCAATACACCAATGTATCTACACATCTTAGAATACAAAAACGTTTTATTTACTGAAAGTATTCAAGCGTTTGGAGTGTAAATCAAAGCGTGTTCGCTTTTAATGAAATACGAAAATAAGTCTGCGCAGAGAAATAGTAAACGAGGGGGCACTTTGACAATGCTCCTGGGCCCCTGATAGGGAGAACCAAAAGCTTCATAAATTATAGTTCACAACTGCATTTCTACTGACATTATATAATAACATGGATATATTTATACACACACGCATTACATAAATAATCACCCAGGCCTTAGTGTTGTTTTCATCAATTAAGTGATTGTTTGTGTCTATTTATTGTGAATTTTCTCTTTCCATCAAATCTCACTAAATGTTGGCGGGGCCTTAAACAAGCCAAGCCCCTAGCCATCCCCAGACCCCAAATCACAAGCTACGCCTCCGAATCAGTGAATACAAGAAAACTAAGTACGACTAAAAAAAAAATTAATGTAAATAAATTTTGATGAAATCATTTCCTGAGTTCGTAATTCGATGGATCCTCAAAATTTTCATTTATTGACATAAATATCGCTTTTAATTTTTATTGATCGATCGATACAAGAGCGTTCCTAGGGGACGCAGGGTGTCCGGACACCCCCTTTGCTCGGGAAAAGCACAACAGAACATTTTTTTTTCTAAATATCTGCATCGAGAAATCTATAAATAAAAAAAGCCCACATAATGTTGTAGTAGATAAACCTTTAAAACACTATTTCTTCATATTCATTGTCGAATTAGGTAGTTGGAGTGAAAAGAACTGTACCCCTCTCCTGCTCAAAATCCAGGATCCATTCCTGATGTGTGTGTATGTGTATGTGTACGTGTACGTGTAGGTGAGTGCACACATACGTATCAGTTTCAACATCAATGTATACATTTACCGAGTTATACATGCTATATATATAAAAAGAGGCGAAGCTAGAGATTGGGGCTGCTTGGCTCCTAGAAGGGGTTATCACCCCTCAACATTTAGTGAGATTTGTGGGCAGAAATGCAGTAGGTGAATTAAAACTATTTGAGAGCCCTATCGTTGGGGGCCGGGGGGGGGAGGCAATACCCCCTCCCTATAAAAGCTGCGCATCTGATTATATATGCAATGTATAACATGGAAGTACAACAAAAACATAGGCTTACCTAAGAGTCCAATCCACTTCATCCCAAACAAACAGAAACGCCAAGAACTATAATAAAATCGCGGGGTTTACATAATGAAAACGACTATCTTCTTTTTCGGAGTCGCAGATGATGAGTATAGATTATTTTCCAACTTGTAATATCCCCTCATCGGACAGTTGGTATGTTTTATATCTCCGGGAGAGTTGCAGAAGATTAGCGGCTGATGCGAAAAGGGAACTTAGAGGCAAAAAAAAACCCCAGAAGCAGCGAAAATCCATCCATTATTATCCGAACAAACGAAGACGAACTTCATCGTTCAGCGTCTTCTGTGATTCTGGCCTTCCTGCTCCTCATCCTCCTCATCCTCCTCCTCTTCTTCTTCTCTCTTTCATTATTTCTCTCTCCCTCTCTCTGTCTATTTGTTTGGTGTGAGAGCGGAGAAATCGCCGTGGAAAGAGGAGAGCACATGTGCTCCTCTTGCTCTCCTTTGAGCCGACAGCACGCATTTACGTCATCATCTGCCTCGGCTTTTTTGTTTTTAAATCGATTGACTCTATTTTTTTTTCTTTCCTTCCCTCTTTCCTTCCTTCCTTCTTCCATTTTTCACATTTCTCTTTCTTTTTTTCCTTCTTTTTCTTTTTCTTCCTTTCTTTCTTTTTTCTTTCTTCCTCATTTTCTTTCCTTCTGTCCTTCTTCCTGTCCCTTCTCTCTTTCTTTACTTATTTTCTTCTTATCTTTTTCCTTCTCTCTTTCTTTTTCCATTTCTCCTTTCCCCCTCCTTTTTTCTACTACTCTTCCTCACTGCTTTTCCTTTTTACATCTATCTTTCTTCTTTTCTTTCTTCTCGTTATCTCTCTAGTCGGAAAGAAGCAACATCAACACCATCAGGGGAAGTAAAGTCAAAGCCAGGATTATTCTTCCATTATGACACGAAAACATTATGAGAAATAAACGCAGAATAGAATCTACACACTCGTTCACTCATCTACATCCCCTTCTCTTTCTCTTGCTTTCTTTTTCCTCGAAAGGAAGTGCAAGTGGCGTAATGGTTCACATGGGCAATGCTATCGACGGGTCGGATTCAAAAACCGATCATTCCGACTAGTTCACTTTGCACAAGTGTCATCGACTAAGGCATGAATCCATCTCTTGGATAAAATAGCAGGGCAGATTATTTTGTTTTTTAGCCTTGAGAAGCCGTCAGTCAAGGTTGAGGAGAACTCCAAATTTAAAACCAACTCACCAGAAAATAGAGACAACGGCTGGATTCAGTAAACCACCTTCCCCCTAATCCAACATGGCCATACAATCGTCATGGAACGAGTTGGGAAAGGCCTTTGTCCAGCAGTGGACTCTGGAATGGCTGATGATCATGACATCTTAACTATCTCTCTCCAAATTTTCCGTCTTTCATCTTTATTCACCTGAATCCCACACTATGTCCATCGATTAAGACATCTTAAACCACCTTCTCCCTTGCTCTCAACATTCATCTTCTCCTTCCAAGCCCTGTTTCAGCTCTCTCTCTCTCTCTCTCTCTCTCTCTCTCTCTCTCTCTCTCTCTCTCTCTCTGTCTCTCTCTGTCTCCATGGCTTGTTTTTGATCACGAAGTAAAAAAAAATATCGAAGAAAAAAAAACCAAAAAAGACACGAAAGTACTTTCATCGATTTTAAAAGAAAGCTTTTTGGTCCTGACATTTTTGCAAGCTCCCTCGGTTCATACAAATATTGCATAAGCGATTTCATGTTGCTGTCAATCTATTTCACGGAATATCTCCGATAATTAATAATAAACTGCTCTCTCGAAGTATATCAGCACATTTAGTCATCATCAATATAGTGCCCGTCAAAATTAATAATAAACTGCTCTCTCGAAGTATATCAGCACATTTAGTCATCATCAATATAGTGCCCGTCAAAACTAACGAAATAATTTATGGATGGCTCAGCACTCAGTTTGTGGTGCCTGTACGATTTTTGAAAAGTGTTGCACATACCAATACACACGCACGCATATAGATACACGTTACGTTTTATATAAGTGGATTATCATTATTGTGGTTGTTGTTATTATTATTATCATCATCATCGTCATCATCATTGCTGCTGCTGATGATGATGATGACGACGAAGAAAAAAATCAGGAGATTCAAAGAGACTTGCTGTCACTTAATCGTGAACTTAAGCAACCAGGCACCACTAAGGTGGCAATTTATTGAATACTCGAGTGGACCTCAGCTAAATTTTAAGAAGAATAAGAAAAAAATACGGCACTTTTGGAAACAGGCTATATTTTGAGTAAATGGCACATCAGCAGTGACATTCGAGTTTTTAGTTTAAATTTGTTGGATTGTAAAAACTGGCATTGAAGCGGTGAAATGTTTTTATAATAATGATAATGTAGTCTGTAACTTTATAATTTGACACTCTGTGATCCGGTAACTTCTATTGTCCGGCAAATTTTGAATCTGCCGCCATTGGTTTGTGTATCTGCTACTGGAGTTCATCGATTCGGTTTTAAAAACCGCGGCTTGAATCATAATCTATTAGTTCATAAAGCGATTCGTTGAACCAAATGTGGTAAAATCTGACAACAGTTTGAAACAAAATCCAAGAACTCTTAATTCGAGAACTTTCGATGTTGATTTTGAATAGGGTTAAATATGTATGCATCGACTTTTCAAAATTAAATAACTTTCATTTATCATAATATAACTTGTGTGATATAAATTGCATCAAAAATATATGGGTTTTTTTTTCCACTACAGAAAAAAATCGTTGAAAATCGATTAACTGCGAAAATCTGTTACGTAATAGTATGACAAAAATATGTTTTCAGGCATTTTTGTTGCCCAACAATGGCCAACCCTTACTCGGACAAAGAACTACTTTTATTCCTTAAATTAGATATCTATAAAAGGAAATTTCATGGATAAAAAACTCAAATAGACGGTTTTAAACCAACTATCATGAATGACCGTGTGTAGTGTTGAGTTTATTTAAAATCAGTTTTTTTTCCCGCTTGACCTATAAACGGGTAATATTCTTTTCCATTTAGATCCCATTCCAAAATCCTGGACCCCCCCTGCTATTTGGTAAGAAATTTCCTTTTTTTCCTCAGATTTTTTCCTGAATTAGGTATCACCGCATGCAGAAATCTAGAAAACCCTCGTAAAATTCCAGTTCATCTTCAATATGTATATATATATATATATATATATATATATATATATATATATATATATATATATATATATATATATATATATATATATATATATCAAAAGAGTATAACGAGGCAGCAATCCTTCATTTAAACATACATTGCCTTATTTATTTTATTATAATTATTCTTCTTATTTGCGTACAAACCTTTTATTGATGGGATCGAATTTTCTAAAAACGTTCCAAACCAATTATTCTTTATATACAAGCATTACACTTCTGTGATAATGATCGATGATGGTCGCAGGATTTCGAACCACCAACTTTGAAACATTCTAAAATGGCACCGATAAAAGGATTTGTACACTACATAGAGACATTGTCTTCTGAAATTATTGTTTCAAACACTCACGCACACACACATACATAGATATATACTCACACACACACACACACACACACACACATATATATATATATATATATATATATATATATATATATATATATATATA
The DNA here is from genome assembly GCA_963457665.1 of Thysanoteuthis rhombus. Taxonomy (NCBI): domain Eukaryota; kingdom Metazoa; phylum Mollusca; class Cephalopoda; order Oegopsida; family Thysanoteuthidae; genus Thysanoteuthis; species Thysanoteuthis major. Next base: position 24,752,664 of record OY735225.1, on the reverse strand, counting down.
TATATATATGTATATGTATATACATATATATATAAATATATATATATATTCGAACAAACAGTTAAAAATGACAGACAAATTCTGTTTATCTAATTTTTTTGTAAATTTTTTTCAATTTGCGTACAAATCTTACATTGATGTCATCGAAGTTTTTTAAAACGTTACAAAGTTGATGGTTCGAGATCTTCTGAACATCATCGGTCATTATTAACATATATATATATATATACACACACACACACACACACACACATATATATATATATATATATATATATATATGTGTGTGTGTGTGTGTGTGTGTGTGTGTATGTGTGTGTGTGTGTATGTATAATCGTCTGAGGGACATAAGGGGTGCTGATTTTTACTTTTACTATTCTCTTAATCATTAATGTTTTCCACTTTTTCTACATAATTTCAGTGACAGATGTTCGATACTTTCATGTCCAATAGGAGGCATATATTGTCCTAAGAATCTAGCCATTCATGTCATATCAAGAGATAACAATTACATCACATACTTCACGTACATGACTGACTTTTCATTCGTTTTTGAGGGAATTACAGGGCAAGAATTAGTGTGGTACAATGGCAGAATGTTGGTAGTTCCTCAAAGAGGGGCGGGCCGTTTTGACAGCCAAATTCCAGAGTAATAAGAACTTCAAGGGAAATGTCTTCACAATGATTTCTAATTTAAAATCTCATATTGACTAGAAAGCATCCAGTGGATGCATACCTCAGCCAACACTATACAGTAATTTGAAACTGGATGAAAATCAGTTAAAGTTACTGTGCAAGTTCTGATTTTACATATTTCCGACTGTTGTCTTTATAAATAACAAAATATCTTCCAATCAAGAAAATAAATTCCTGGGCCTGCCACAATTACTTTCTTAGCTCATGGCCCATCTGCCTATGAAATTATATAAAATTCACGGTGAACTTTTGGAGATATTGTTTAGAGAAATAATTAAACACGAGTGATTTCAATATTCTGGACTCTATCTCCAATATAACCTAATTAAGGCTTCCTCAGTTCATTGCCCAATTTTCCACAAAAGTTAATAGAAAATCTCTGGATACATAGAGTGGGCAGAGAAACAAACATGATTGAATACATATATCATTTCCAACACTGATGACAGAGGGGATAATGATGAGAAAATCAATTGTAAATAAAGTTTGCATAAGAGCACATAATACTGAGAAGACTCTCTGTCACTTGATCCCCAATGAAATCCACCAATGGCAACCGGAGAAAAAACTCAACGAGCACAATCTGATTATCTTATTACAAAATCGCCAGAAGTTAGTTCGTCTGTCTGTCTGTATATACTCGCCTACCGCCAAAACTACTCGACTGGAGCCATGAAATTTTCTGTGGCCCCTTAATGATATTCTGAGAAAATCAGTTTTTACCCTCGCCCTTCCACCCCCGTAACCAAATACGTTTTCACAGCTCAATTCAGGGGGTCAATTTAAAATGATAATTCACCATGCTAAAATGATCTCTTACTTTCTAATGATGTAATAGAAGAAAATTCCTTTCTATTCTTTTATAAATCAATTCTGAAAATGAAAATGTACGTTATCTTGCGTTTTTCATTCAAAGAAGGTTAGACATTTTTCAAAATACATCATATTGCGCTGTTTAGCGAATGTACAAGAATATCAAAAACAAAGTGTTGTTCTGATTAGAGCGTGTTTTGGTGTGATACGAAGCATAGATGTACAATTTACAATGAAACAATACTTCACTTCACTCATGAATCATTTTTCCAAAGTACAAAATTTGGTGATGTGAGGTCACGTATATTACATAGAAAGAACTTCTATTTTCACTTTTACGGATCTAAATCAAGGGGGAACTTTTATTTTCCACTTTTAGGGGTCTAAATATGATAGAGAACTGGCATTTTTCATTTTCAGGGGTCAAAATATGGGGGATTTTCTTTTTCAATTTTAGGGTTTTAAATCTGGGGGAAAATATTTTCTTATTTGACAATTAAGGGGAATTTTTTCTCTTTTGTAGGTCAAAGGAGCAAAATAGACGGGGAATTTTTTTCAACTTTTAGAGATCAAAATTGAGGGAAAGATTTTCTTTTCACTTCAAAGGACAAAATTGAGTTGAACAATTTTTCAGTTCCATGGAGTCAAATTGAGAGAGATTTTTTTTTCAATTTCTAAGGGGTCAAAATAAATGGAAAGATTTCTCTATCAACATCAGGAAATAAAATCGAGAGAGAAGTATCATTCCGAGTTTTAGTAGTCAAATTCACGTCGGAATAATCATATTTTTTTTAAATCTTAGAATTCAAGTTCGAAGAGGAAAATCCTTATCACTTTTAGGGGTCAAAATCTAGGGAAAATCTCTTTATCAATTTGAGGGTTGAAATTCGAGGGGAAGAATTTTTTTAGCACTTATCGGGTTCAAAACCGATAGGGAAATTCTTTTTCTACTTTTGGGGTCAACTTCGAATGTGAAAATTTTTAGAAGTCGGTATGAAGAGAGAACTTTTTCCCACTCTTACGGTCAAAATCGAGAGTGAAATTCTCTTTATTCCAAGTGTTCAAAGCGATGGAGAATTTATGTCTTTTAGATGTCAAAATTGAGGAGGTTTCTTTTTACTTTTTAGGGGTTAAAGTCGAAGTATGAACTTTTTTACTCTTCTACTGGTCTAAATCTAGGGGGAACTTTCCCCATTTTTGACCACATTCCCTCTTTTGAGGACATTCGTCCCTCTTCCTTTCAAACATTAGTTCTCCATATATGGTCATTAGTCCCACTTTTCTTGAACCCTCCCCAAACGTCCTCTTTTTTTCAACATTACCACCCATTTTTATCATCACCCGCTTTCTGACATTAGCCCCCTTTTCCTTAACATTAGTCCCCATTTTCTCAACCTTATGCACTTTTTTCAGCATCATACATCTCCTTTTCAACCACTTTTTCTTGACATTAACCCTTCTTTTTTCAGATTAGCCTTACCTTTTCGGAGATTAGCCCTACTTTTTTAGCATCAACCCACCCCTTCTTCAACTTCAATTCCCTTGACCCTTTCCTAATATTGATTCAGTTTTCATCATTTGACACCCTTTCAACATGAGTTCCCATTCTAGATTAGCCCAATCCGATATTTCTACATTAACCGAGCCCTTTTTTCCATTACCCTGCACATACACACGCTTTTCAACTCAAGCCTCCCTTATTTCTAACAATGGAAAGTAAGAGTGGTATTAAACCAATTTTAAAACAAATCAAATTAAATGATATCAGATTTCCAACTATCTATCCTTTCATCACATGAATTCCATTTTTGGACAGCAATTTACTCCATCCGTCAAGGTGGGTATTTAGTATAGTAATAATTATTGTTCGAGACAAGATTTATTTATTATTAGTAAGGTATGGCGGGTCAGTATTTGCTTATCCAGCCGAACACTCATCGAAGCCTATTACGTGAGTTATTCATGGAACACTGCCCGTTTGCTAAACTGGCCAAATTATGGACCAACGCAATCAATATAGTAGTAGTATTAGTAGTTGAAGAAATGGAAAAAGAATAGCAAAATAAGGGAGACATTAATATACATTTTGTCTATCCTTGA
>OY735225.1:24739055-24744055 GCA_963457665.1 Thysanoteuthis rhombus | reverse complement strand
TTAAATTCTATATTACTACGTCAGTGGCGTCTCTTAGCATGACCGAAGACAAATGCACATTGCCAATTAGTATGTGTGTGGATGATTTCTGCATAGATTTCGAACTCAAAAGTCGTATCCAACCACCTCAAGACATTTAAGCTTTAAAAATTGACTTATATACAAGTATATGCGGTATATTCAGGGGAATATCGGATAGGGGCACACCGGTCATTTCGTTATCAAAAAAATTCACGATGTACGTCTCTCTATAATTCTCTCCTAAAACTTGATCCTTCTACCCGTCCAAATCTTTAAAATGGTTTTGAAGCAATTTATTCCAACTTTTGCTAAAACGATTCGAAAAAAAAACAAACAAATAAAACCTTTGCCTCAAATAAATTGCCATTTTTGGCGCCAAAAAGGAAATGTTGTTCGTTGTTCCAGACAGACAGAAAATTAAAAAAAGAAGAAATTCTGAAATTGAATGCTTTTTATTTGCTGCAAGTCAGTCTGGAACATTCTTGAAATAATTCCCACACTGGATGATGTAATTTAGGACTTTACTGAAGGAAGACATATTTTTGTATTTTTCTCTAATCATATTTACTTAATGAAATCAAAATTTCAAAGTTTCTTTTGTTCAAATTGAAATTCGAAGAGATGGTCTTGGGCTTCCATGCCTCTGAAATCTTCATGATCCAAAATGGAGACACGAAAACAAAACAAATTTCTCACCCCGACCCCAATTAATCAATCGATTTTTTTCTCCGATTGATCGACCAATCAATACATTGAAATCTCAATCAAGTCATTTTTATCCAGTCTCTCCGAAGGGATCTAATTTTACATAGTTCAAATCATTTCAGTCGAAGAGTAAAAAAAAAAATCAAACCATGAAACTCGTAGGTGAGGGAGGTGCGTGGTTCGGGGTAAAACGGCGGTATTTTTGGCTTCGTTTTGAAAGAGGTGCGAATAAATTCTCAAGAAGAGAGAAAGGGGAAAGAAAAAAAGAACGCTAGGGAAGTGCAGTGAAGAGAAAAAAATATTAATGAAGAATCAACAGAAGCTGAAGAAGGAGCGAATGATGAAAAAAATTATGATAATTTTTTTTTTCCGAAATAATTTTACTGCATCGCAGCTGGTCTCTTTTATCGCGGTTCAAAACTTGACACATGGTGATTGCAGAGGCGTAGCGTCGTTTTTTTTTTCATCTTCCTGTCGGCAAATTTATTCCCTTATTCACCCTGTACGCCAAATTAAAGGCCTGCACACCCCATTTGTCGGCAAATTAGAGGCCTGATTCCCCCCACACACACACTCATTATGTACGCTTCCAGGCGATTAGTATTAGAAATTCGTTTTTTTGTTCATCTCAATAAGCGCATTTATTTACTTGTAAAATTAGATGAACCTCCACATCATCATTACTCATGGGCGTGTGATCTAGGGAAGTATGCAGGGAAGGCTATTGTCCTCCCAAATTCGAGCAAGACAGTGGGGTAAATTTGGGCAATTGATATTAATGCTGTTGGAAAGACAGAAAACGATGTTCATTCCAGGTTGCTTGTTGCATGATTTGTACCAACTAACATCGATTAACCATAAGACTTTTTTTATTATAAATTATCACTTGCATTTATATCAATGTATTTGTTTCCTACTCCTAAATAAAATAGTTCCCATATGTCATCGTTATTATTTAGCCCAAATACTGAATTATACCGACATACCCCTATTTACAAATCTTTTCTTTTTGAAAGAAAATCCCCAGAAAATATCAGTATCATAAGCAATGGTATCCTGACTTAGCACTACAAGATACAAGATGCTTAACATTTTCAACCTTTGGCCTAAAAGACAAAGGAGAATCCTAAACTTTGGAAGGGCTTCTTCAAAACTAAAAATGATTGTAATCACATCATTCATTAAATAATCTCATTACAACCTATTATAACTATTGCATTTTTAGCCAAGATTCTCTTGAACACTGCTTTCTGAACTACTAAATGATTCAATCAAGGGTAAATAAAATCATTTTGGAGGTGACTTAGACTCAAGGGAAGAACGAAAGGTGAAAAGACGATGACTTCATTTACCCAGATATTTATATTTTCTATACTTCAACATGCATTAGCATTAAAGTAGTTAGTATGCTCTCCTTTTTCTATGGTATGAAGACTTAGAAATTTCTGCACCTACCGTTTATTCTAATTTCAAAGTTGCAGGATATTTCCCAAATTCACTGTAATGAAACCTCAAGGGAGGCCTCATGGTATTAAATAAATGATGTATACAATTTTACCCAAGGGAGAATACCACGAAAATTATCAAGAAGCATAAAAAAGTTTGTTGTGCATAAATTTTGTGATAATGGCCCGAAGGTGAATGACACTACTCTAGACGGCAAACAATGTCATTTTATTTCTTTGTTACATTATTGTAAACTTTTTTTAAACACGTCCTTGATCTAAAATTTGAACGACAGACAATAAATGTTCAAGTGGCAGTTTTATAATCCGAGTTTATCTCGTGTTGACATTTTGGGGCACATTTTCTTCCTTCAGTTTGAGCTACTCTTCCATCTGTTGGTCAGTCTGGGTACTTGACAAAATGGTGGGACAGAATGAAACTTCTGTACAATTGTATATTCAAAGATGAAAAGTTGGAATAAAAAAATGACCCATTGCCTAGATAGCAATAATCTGAGAGCAGGATGAAATTTAACCCATGATGCTTCGAAGAGTCCTGTTAAATATTATCTCGGCCACATGGGATGCACGCTGTTTTCTTGTTATCCGTCAACTCTTTGTGGCTCATTCCTTTTTCTTCCATTTTGAACTGCCCCACCTTCTGTTGATCAGCCTCAATACTCAACATGGTGGAACAGAATGTAAACCTTTTTGTTCCTAGATATATGAAGATAATAAGATGGTATTCAAAATGACCCATTGCACAGGTACCACAAAACAGGTACTTCAAAAAATGAGATTAAATCAATGCATGAAGCTGGATTCATCAATAATTAACTCTTCTTCCTTTCTTTCATTGTAGATTATCACAGACAAGCAAAATGACTCTCCGCTATCCGGATTACAACTTGTTATTTACCAAACTAGTCAAGTTCAGAAAGTATAGGCTCTGCGTCACCCATGATAGAGATAGAGAGATTTAACAAATCTTGGGGAAGGTCTATGTCCAATGATGGACACTACTGTTGCTGCTACTGGTGATGATGATGATTTATTGACAGAACCAAAGTGTCCTATCTTTAGAAGCGACGAACGCTTTCCACTCGATCCATTTCGGAAGAATTACTGACGCCACGAGATATTCCGCTGATATCTTTTTAATGAGGGGCAAGGCGTGGGGCTACCGATATACTCCCGCAATCAAAGGGGTGCTAGTCCGGGATCTATCTATCTATCCATCTCTAAATGCAGGTCCATTAGCTGGTGGTATTATGGACGTATATACCGTCGTCGCTATAAGCTTGGCTATTGGTGATCGTTGTTGTCAACTGTCAGTACGTTTCTGGGGCACCGTTTCCACCTGGCCCAGTTGACAACCAGATCTTTCGTAGTTGTCAGCAAAGTGGATAGGTTCTTTTCTTTCGTATGCCAACATGACAAAGCACTGTGGCCGACAACGCCAAGGGAACGACATACCTTATGGCATTTTTTCTGCCAAATTATCATGGGAGCTCATTGCAGTCTCCTCCATGATAGCTCTAGCCGGCTAATATAAAAAAAAGTCTCTCAAACTGCATCCACAGAACATATCCCAGTCATTCAAGTCCACTTCTAATGACAACTGAAATGAGTAGAGGAGAAGGCTTTCCCCTAAAACTAAGGCGCCGACCGTTCATGTTTGGCACCTTGTCCGGCCAATTGGTCTACATGGTCTATCGCACACATTTGTGATCAATTGCTTTTATACTAGCTTCATCGACTCGAGGCAGAGACCATGTCTCACACCCATAAAACAAGGTGAGGCACACCACTGCACAGTAAACTATTCTGGTGTTCCTCAAACTAATTCAGTGTCATTCAGCCTTGAGTTTCTATCGCAAAATTTCATTCACCTACGGCTCAATTTCTTAATGTTTTCGATCATTTAGGGTTGTTCTCTCGGGAATATGATCTTATGCTTACATAGTTTTGTATCATGCGTTAGTCTAGTCTCACCTAAAAGGCCATACTACAGCAAATCAAGGAAATATCCAACTAATTTGGAATTAGAAAACAAAAAAAAGAACCATAACTCCAACGATGCGTCCACCATCCGTGGAAGTAGTAGCACGAGAAGGGGGAGAGAGGAAGAGAAGAGCAAATAATCTTTCTTCTGGTTGATTGATTCTCATACTTGTAAAACATTGCGATATGGAAATAATCCACAAGTATCATTTTCAAAAAAAAAATCGTAGACGTACATTTTTAGCTTTTTATGTGGGCCAAAGATATTTTATTATGTCATCCTTAGCAGCTGGAGGAAAAATTGATTGGAATAAACGTTACACTTTTTAATGGCATCTCACCTCTACCTTCCTCCCTATTCCTGTTGTTTAGCAGACTGGCAGACCGAAAAGCGTCTTATATAGTTGGACACATTTGATAACAAAGGTAGCGGGAAAAACATATCAAATTTCCTGCCTCGTTGTCATTAAAAAGCAATAAGTTTACTGATAACTTCAATGACACTGCCTCATTTTTTCAAGTGTAGAAAAAAATCTGAATAAATTGAGTTATTGATCCCTTATATATCATTCATCCCTTTAGTTTCTTTTGCCCAGAAATAATTTAATTCATCCTTGGGTGAATCATTTACCACTTTAAGAAGCACTAGACTCTTGGTGGCGATGGTAACATCTTTTCCTACTCCAAAGGCACTTTATGTTATTGAGGTCACATTGGCCTTTACTGTCCTCGACATCACCTGTTGGGGGTAAGGCAGAGGTTATAAATTGTACATACAACACGCCTGGATGTGTAGACCAAATTCAAGGGATAGGCAATGTCTTG
>OY735225.1:24704055-24726555 GCA_963457665.1 Thysanoteuthis rhombus | reverse complement strand
TTAACTACATGAAAATGTATGTTCATGTACAGGTGGAAATGACATTATCTATAAATTTAAATCAGTTCATAAGTTCCATTTTAATACATTGTGTGTGTATGTGTGTGTGTGTGTACGATAAGATATCATTCAATTTGTTGCCACCTGTAATTCAGAAAAATCAAAATCCTTCAAGCTATTTCATATGCGGTGAATGACGGACTAAAATCAAGTCACTGAATGTTGCAATCGATATTAAGTGCGACACTAATAAAATTCTAACAACTGCACGTGAGTCCGAACTGCTTCTAACCAAAAAAAACGTGTCGAGTCCACATGGTTGCTCTGCTGTATTTGGCTCGCCCCATTGATTGGCTGGAATAATTCCAGATTCGTTTGACAAGCACGAGAATCTAATTCGTTTTATATCATCATTATTTACTGATAGATCGTGTTTTCGTCCAAATAGGAAATCCTCATTTGGTTAGAATGATTAATAATATAAATTTCAAGTTTACAAGATCTAGAAATGCTCGACATCAGAGGCGAATTCAATATTAATGGGCCCTCAGACCATACCTTTTCTCAAGAGCCCTCCTATGTTTGTATTTAGCAATTATTTTCAAACAAATGGACGAAAATGAAATAATCAAAATCAATCAAAAAATAATGATGTTTAATTCAACGTAAAATCCTCCATCGATCAATAATCTATCCCCATGTGACTTCATAACTCCTCGATCAGAGTTCATTCGCAGCATTTTACTTATATATCAGCTATGATGCTGGGGAAGGAACTGTAAGAAAAACTCTTCAACGTATCCTGAAATTAAGTCAATTTTTCTTCAGCCTAAGATCCACCATTCTACGAAATTTCATTGAATTTCCTCAAGAACTTTCGTATGATAATTAGTGCACAAGCATGACTGATTACATAAGTGTATGAAAAATATGTAGATGATCTCCCAACCAAAAACGAATGCCTGGATTCAATTCTCACTTGCCTGATAGCCCATAGTTTCAGAATATTTAATTGAAATTCGTGAAGCATATTTGAAAATAACTGACTCGTGTGAATACATATACCTCTTCTAACTTAGTTGGTAAAGTTAAAAAGAGGTGAACAACGATACTAACGTTTAAGTAGTGATCTTATTGAAGTCTAAATAATTCTAAGAGCTAATTCTATTCAGTTAATGAAAGTGAATGAGTACCAATAACAGAAAACTTGGAATAGGTAAACTAATGTGTGTACCTATTGATTGAAATGGAGCAAATTACGGGAGGTATCCATTTTGCTGAGTCACTGCTTATTGTCAATGGTCGGCGCCATTTTTAATTTGTAACGTCTCAATACGAACCTCATTCCGATTTGAATGAAGCCTTTTCTCACCAACTTTTTGATTATATTTGAAGGCTTCGTCAGTAAAGCTTTCAAATTGTTCATGTTACAAAAGAAATGAAGAGTAGGTCGGTATTTGTTCCGCTGGGGAAAATGATAACGAAAATACAAATAAACATCTCTGCGAAAGTTAACAAAGAGAAAATGGTTTTGCGAGTTGTATCGGGCAAACTATTTCCTTTTGGTTTTTCTTTGCAAAAATCTTCAAGGCACAATTATAACATAATTATGATTTAATTCTGTATTTTTTATTAAAGTGAATACTTCAAACCTTTTATTCCTAATGCGTTTAGTGTAATTATCACACTTCATATTTGCGGGTTACACGTGTTTACCGACAACAAACTTACATCTATACAAGATTGCATACATGTGTTATTTATTTGAGGAAAGTTGGACAGGGATCTGAACCCCTCTCCCTGCACGGGCAAAGCGAAAAATCTTCTAGACGAAGAAATTTTATAAATAATTTTTTTTAAAAACTCAATAATTCCGAGTTATGAATTGATATAAAAACAGAAAAATATAATTTTGGTTTCTTCTTCTTCTTAATAAATTTATTATACATTGTTTTTTTTTTTGTGATTTTTTTTTAATAAAAGTTACTTTGCTCTTCAGTAAATTTCAGAGTTAAGAAACTATACCACAAATGAGATTGAATAACGCAAGATGACGAATAACTTCCTCAGTTTTTAATGTTCAAAAAGTGTTTCCTTTTTCACGTATTCATTTGTAGAAATGAAGTTTTCCCACTCGAAAAACCTGCTCATTATCCTGGATCCACTCCAAAAGAATGCATACACACATACCCACACACAAACATTGATACAAACAAATTTTAGTATTGTTCAAGTGTGTGTATCTATAAGTGTGTGAATGTGAGTGCGCGCACACACACACACTCTCTCTCTCTCACACACACACACACAAACACTCGAACGTACATACATTTCTTAGGAATCTATTTTAGACGTAAGATTCAAGTAAAAATATTCACTTGAGAGTTCTTATTCAATTTACTAGTTTACGTACATAGAATAGTTTACTCAGAAAAATTTTCTCTTTTTCATTCCATTTTAGCTGTTTCAAATTCATCAGATCTTCGAACCTTTCGGAAATCCGTTACTCTTTCGAAAAAAGAATCTCAGTTTTACGTGGGGTTCTTTTTACAATATAACTATGATGCTAAACTGGACACCTTTCTCCGCCATTTATACTTACTTAGAATCTTGGGCCCAGTTTTGTTTTGTTTTACATAATTTCTCTCTTTCATTTTCATTTTTCAAACATCATCCGTCATCTTTTGCATGGGCCATGTTCATGTTAACCGTCGTAAAATTCTTCAAATTTTTTTTCTTAATACTGACACATTTCCGGGTGGTTCGAAAAGGGGTACAAACAGATTGAAAACCCCTAAAATTGAAAGAAAGATCCTGCTAGAAGAACTACTTCTAGTATGTAAACATGGACATCATCACAAAATATTTTCATCTGGCTAATATAGGCATTGAAATAAGACGGGAAAATCGGTCATAATCGTAGCTGATCGATAATAAAGGAGGAATCAATATACAGTGTCCAAAAAGTTACAAAATATTTTATCAAATTCATCACTTTTTCAGCTGTCGTTGTTAATACTTACATCCTCCCTCAATCAAGAAAGTAAAATTTAAATCTGTAAAATCTCAATTCATTTTGTAATTTTTATAAATATAATAGATAGATAAGTGAATAGCAAAACATTTACTCAGTGGCGAATTAACCATTAGGTTGAGTAGGCTTAATATGCCTAGATGCTCGGTGAGTATTGGGACCCGAGAAGCAAGAATGATTCTCATGAACAAGAATGGTTTCATTGAGTGTACACTTGAATAATTTAGATATTTTAGTACTTTTGCACATGTTTTTCATATCTGGAATATCTGGAATTAGAAACTGTCAACCAAAACTACCACTAAGACTGTCAGCGGGTTTTTTTCAGTTTTCAAGTGAGTCTGTCTGTCTATCTATCTGTCACGCGTAAATACCGCACCGATGGAGCTACAGGACTGAAATTTTGAACATCAACATAATGTCTAGAAAAAAGAGATTTTTAACCCAACCTACCCAAAATAGATTTTTTGTGAGGATCTAATTTGCAATGTAATTTCATGCCAAATTGGTCCCTTAGTTTGTGCTCGGCAGCGTTCACGCTTGTTTTGTTTTTCGTTTTTTTCATTCAGACTTTTTTCAGAGATAACCACTCAACAAAGGCGAGAGAAGGGATTTATTCATTGATCACCCCCTTTTCCCGATTTTTCTAATTGATCACCCCCAACACAAGATGCTGCCAAAAGACATTAGTTATGCAACGGTTTCTAACCAGATCCCTTCCATTTTGTTTTGTTTTTCTCAATCTGGCTTCGTACATATATTGTTGTGACTTCTGTGACACGTTCTGTTTTGAATAGAGTTGTTTTCTGAAGTGAATCGTTTTTTCTCGTTTCAACAAGTTTTTTATAACATAACTATGTCCTTATCAGATTTCTGATGGTCACAATCAAGGCGAATTCATCAACATTCATGGGATCTATTTGGGAAGAGAAACGTTAACGAATTCGTCTCCCCTACACTCATTTATGGGTAAGAGGGATTCCAACCCATGGCGGATTAATCATTAGTCTGAGTAGGCTTAAGCGTATTGGTCCGAGAGCGAAAAAAAATGTATTACTCGTCATCTCAGTAAATAATCCAACAACTGTCGTGTCTATATATGAAGCCCTGTAAAAAATTCCATTGAATAATAATTATGGTCGGGACAAATTATATTTTCCACCGGAAAACTTTTAAAATAGAGTGAAAAAAACATTTAGAACATATAGATTCAGGAGAATCTAGAAGTTACCAATAAACCTGTCAGTTAAAGGCCCCAAAAATGTCATAAAAGCTTCTTTTTTTTAAATGAATTTAAAAAAAAAAACAGCATTTTTAGAAGGGTTCTAGTGGAGTACTGATGCAAATTTTCAAGTCTGTAGACAAAACAGCATGGCCAAGAGCACAAGAACACACAGGCAAATATACCTGTCAGAATGAGGCCCCCAAAGGTCATTAAAACTTTTTCTTCAAAAATAAGGAATGGAAACATTTTTAGAAGGATTCTAGTAAAGTCAATTTTCATGGCCAGGAGCTCAAAAATTATATAACCATCCACCATCTTTGATGGCTCTGGTTGTTCAACTGAGTGTACAAAAATAGTTCAATTGGGTTTACACGCGACTATTTTGAATGATATTGCATCACTTATGCATACGTATTTTTCACGTAGTACATAATTCACAGTCCAAGATATTTAACTTGATATGACGTCTCTTTATTCTATTTAACGAAGGCTTGGTCAAGGGGCGTTACTGGAGCACAGCCTAGGGACCCTAGTGATAGATTATCCGTTGCAGATTCAAGCTGTGTGCCCTTTTGTGTGTGCATCTATTCATCTTAATGTCGTAAGAAACAAATTATTCAAGTCTTTTAAGACATGATTTTATGAATTAATAGACACTAAAGATTCCACTTATAATTGGTATAATTAGTTTCAAAACAAATAGATACAAACGTACATCTATATATACAAGGTAATTCCGGGAAACACTTGACCATACAACATCAACATGACCCTTCCACTTCTCAAAACAGTCCGCATAGCCCTCTTTCCGAATAACCATCATTTGCCCCATTTTGTTCTCCTTGATCCCGTCCAGATCTGAAATCTACTCAGTATCAACGGCAAATAAATCGAATCACAGGAAGCCAAATCTGGACTAAAAGGAGCTGGACAAGCCTGGGTGATGCTATGTTCAGTCAAAAGAAACATATAAGACGAGAAAAGTGTTTGGCTCACACAGAATACAAGCTTACATCTCCCAACCGATGAGCGAATTCCAGCTACCTGCGATCATATATTTCGAAATATTACAAATCCCAAGAATAGAAATAAGTGCAAAACATATTGCACAAAAAGTATTTCCTGGACTTTAAATTCCTTTCATGACCCTCCCTGAGCCCCTTACTTTCTGTTCAAGATTCCAATCCTACTTCTAGCTTCTTGACCTCCGCAATCCCGTCTTAAATTACGGTACGTCTCATGGTTCTCAAAGGAAAAGACGAACTTATTAACCCCCAAGAAAACATAACGAACAAGAACTTCCTTCTATAGCCTCTTTTGAATGAGAAGGGTTTTTTTACTGCGTTTTCTTGGGTGAGTGAAGCAGCGTTTCGATAAAAAGAACTATTTCAGAGAAACTAAACTTGGACCATTATTCCACAAGGAGAAAATCTCTGCATAGGGAAAAGGCATAGAAGAAGACCTGACACATGGCAAGAATCAAAAACTAGATATTTTAGCAGACGACTTGACATCCGGTTGTAAATGTCAAGCAAAAAGGGATCGTGGTTTGATTTCTGGAAAATGAGTTAACTAAAGAGATGCACTCAAAGATGTGAATTGTTGTAATATTTTCGTTTTTACCAACGAAGTTGAAAGAGGTATACCGATTCACTCGTATCTGTCTGTTCATATATAAGCATAAGTTTTTCTACCCCTGCAGTAAAATAACTTATTTTCTATTCTGCCTCCTAACCTATTATCAAACAAACAAACTTTTTCATAAGCAATTACTGTGGTTTGCTAAACCGAATCTTAACTCAGATCTTTCAAGAACTTGCAATCCAGTAACCTATCAAAATAATGAAAGAAACTCTGTTTCAAGAGACTGTCTTGACACCTCTGTCGTTTACTTTATTCAACTTTCCACGCTCTTGAGTTCTCTGCTGATTAGTCAGTTATTTTACCAATTGATCAATCACAGCGTAACGGTCATAGATTGGGACAAGCAGAATCATAGTATATGAATTAAAAATTTCATGTCATCTCAACGAGAACAAAGAGATCATTGATCCTTTACGATATCGTATGAATCTATGAAACTGAGGGGTTCAAGTCACCCTACACATGTAGCATTGTGTCAGACAAAGCAAGTTTCAACACATACCGTATAGTGCCAAATTAACCTTTTATTGGGTTGACAGTTTTTCATTAAATGAAATATTTTTTGTTCCATCACGAAAGATCAATATGTGTTTTCTTTTCTTTTTGTTTCTAATAACCAATTGTGTTCAATACAGACAAGATTTGATATACCCCAGCATATCTACGGAGAGCTGTTAGATAAGATCCCAAGATGACCTGGAATTTCGCATGCACGCGCATACACACACACACGCACACATATATATGTACATAAATGCACATGGCAGTGGTCAATGTTCGATACCAGATGAGATACACGAGTTCGAATGCTAATTTGTTATACAAGTACATTCTCCGCGTATATAAAATTGGCACAACTCAATCTTCTATCCCACACATTAGAACACATTAGATTCTTTAAAGAACTCAAGATAGCTGAGCGATTCTCTCTTACCCTCTACATATACATTAAACTAAGCTTGATAATTCTTTCTCTCTCTCTCTCTCTCTCTCTCTCTCTCTCTCTCTATATATATATATATATATATATATATATATATATATATATATATATATATATATATATATATATATATCAATGTCCGTCTGTCCAACTTCGTAAGCCACGACTAGGCATGTAGGAAGCTGAAATTTTACATAACGGTGAATCTTTTCGCGGCGAGGACAGGCTGTGTGATTTTTAAAGGTTTTATACAAGGGGTTCTCTTTATGTAATTATAGTGCTAAACAGGATGGTGACTTTCATGTGGAAAATAAAAACATTTACGAAAACAAATGTTACTTCCAAACTTCTTTTCACGAGGACAAGATGGATGCATTTCGCTGGTTCCAATTTTTTTCCACTTTGTCATATCATCACTGATGTTATATCATTACCAACATTTTGACAGATTACATCACATCCACGCAACAAACATCTTTCCTAAAACAACAGAAACTGCTGAGCCAAAAAATGACTTAATTGAGTTTACGCATGGACATTTGGAACGATATTTTACTACCTTTGCATGTATTTTTCCATATCTAGTCTCATGCACACCGCGCGGGCCAGCACACACTCCCAGACAGGCAAGTGTTCAAAAATTCGTTTTTGTCGAATATTCGAAAAAATTAGAAAAGAAATTGAAAGTAATTATTGTGGTTTCAGTCCATAAGGTATATGTTTTCTCTGGGAATTTAAAAATCCCCCTTCCCCAAAAAACTAATTATCGCATTTCAATACATATGTTCAGTACCTACCCATTCATGAATGAATCTATCCATGAAAAGAGTATTGTAAGAAAAAGTTCGTAAGAACATTTTTTTGTCTATCAATCTTCAGGAAAGTTTAAGGAAAAGATAAAGTTTGTTTTCTTATGTCGTAATATATGAAGTTATTTTCCCCGTTTGAATGTGTGTGTGTGTGTGTGTGTGTGTGTATTAATTCTTCAATATCAGTAAAATATTTATTGAAAGCACAAAAATCATAGAAAACCCTTACAACATAGAAAGACCAACTCCAAGACGCTTTTCTAATTAGAACAAAACAACCTCAGATGAACAAAATATCGTATGAAACAGGCGCAAATACCCTAAAATGTCTGCAAAAGAATATATATATATATATATATATATATATATATATATATATATATATATATATATATATATATATATATATATATATATATATATATATATCATACAGTCTTTGTCGGATGAAGATGATGACTCTCGGGTCAGGTATGGTTTTGGGGTCGAAACATCATTTCCACTAACCAAGAGCGCTCCATCAGTACCTTACGATATCACCAGACTTCGCAGGTTTTCTGTCGCGGTATTGGAATGCAAGATGAAAATGCAAACCCATTGTTCCTGTGATAGCATGTTCTTTATCTTTCTTTTTCTCTCTCTCTCCGTCTCCCTCTCTCGCTCTCTCTCCTTCCTCTCTCGCTCTCTCTCCTCTCTCTCTCTCTCTCTCTATATATATATATATATGTGTGTGTGTGTGTGTGTGTGTGTGTACGAGTAGAATATATGAATTTCAATGAAAAATGTTTACACTTGTTTACATTTATACGTTAAAGTTGTTTTACGATTCACCCATTAACGAGTGCACCGCACACACGTTGTAAGATATTTTGAATCTTGCAAATGGAACTACTGCCATGCTTCTCTCTTTTCTCTCTCTCTCTCTCTCTCTCTCTCTCTCTCCCACACAATCCGACACACACTTCCCCATCCCCTATTTCTCTTTTTCTTTCTTCTCTGTTCATCAATATATTGTTAAAATCGATCAATGGCGTCACTGTCAGCAGCCAAGATAAAAAGAGAAACAAAGATTTCAATGAAGCGAATAATAAATGGGATGAAATTAAAATCGATAACTCTTATAAACTTAACAATGGTCTGACGTCATGTTTTAATAAGAAGAAATAAATTTACAATATATAATTAATGAAAATATCATGACGGACAGTAGCTATAATGAATATTTTAGACTATCATTAATAATGATCTGACGTATTATTGTAATTAGAAGAAATGAATTTGATTCTTACAATTCATTAATAATGAGAAGATGATTAAGAATGGTAGCCATAATGAATATTTTAAAATAAGATTCATTGCAAGCAGAGATTATTTAATAATTCATTTACCTTCAAAATATACTTAATATTGGACTTCATTGATCAGAATTCATAACAATAAGTGTAATAACTGCTGCAGTCCTTATTATTAATCATATAAAGTTAAGCAAGTGATATTTTCACTCAAATGATTTTTATAAAGATTGTGAATAATAAAGATAAGACGTAATAATTTCGATGAAACCTATCATTCATCTTCATTTGTATGTATTCTGATTTTAAATATTCAATCACCATGAACATAATTCTCGCAATAAGAGCTAAAATGATATTTATTCCCCTTTTTAATATTTCCATTGCTAATGATTTATACATTTTTCGTTACTAAAATAATAAAAATAATAGAAGTTATCACCATCATTATTCTTACTGCTATAGCTAACAATAATAATTATCATTGCCATAGTTGTAGTAAATATCACAGGGTTAATCATTTTGTAACAGAAATTTCAAAATTCTACATTATCTAATTATACGATGGCACAAAATTTGCTGATTCAATTTCACGTGGATCAGAAATTAACTAGCCACCACCATCACCAAATTTGACCGCAGCCGATTTTTTTTTCTTTATGGGTTAAACTGAGGAAAGATACTATGTAAACAAGCCCTCGCACTCCAGGAACAAAAAATAATATCTGACAGGACAAGAAATAAAGCATGGAAGCGATAAACATCAGGAGCTACCATGGAACATGGTCTATAAAGGATTCGGCAAAGCAAAGCTGAAAATGGGAAGCCAATGCACGACGATATATTCCACAAATAGTTCCAAGTCATTTCCAAGGTCTCAAATTAAATATATCTAGAGCAGCGCTTTTGAAACTTAGAAAAATTCTAGGGGTTCATTAATGAAGGATATACTCTGACGAAAACTATTTTTAGTATTAACTTTCCATTGTAATTAATAATAAGCAATTTTTGACCTTTAAAAACCATGTTTTTTTAATAGATTGCATCTATTCAAATTCTTATATATGGTTTAGTTTTGCGTGCAGTAATTATGTTTTTAAATAAGTTAGAGGTGTTCTTTCTTTGCCACGATAATCATTATGTTAGGTTCAGGGGGAATATTACAGCGTAAATCTAGCACTTCTTGACAGACCCCCTAGTGACCGCGGGCACCGATTTCCAAACTGATCTCAACGGGAAAACATTATACCTAAAAAAGTTATTTGTCTTGAAATTGAGGTTACAATGCATCACCTTATATAAGTGATATAATGATTTGCATATAATGTACCACGTTCGATGATTATTAACAAATCGATCTTTCGAGGAATCATATTATTTAATCACTCTTTTATTTCTTTTCTCTCAGAGTGATGATTTACTCCTCCACTGACCAAGGCTAGAAACTGGCACCAGGTAACCGACACGAGTACCTGCACAGTCGAAGAGCAGGGGGACCAGGGGTGAGGGTCAATGTGGCATGTGTTATTTTCCCAACATGGTGCGTGGGCGTTGATTCTCCTCTCGGACCGGAAGGCACTGAAAGGCTATGGCGGCGGCCATAAACCACGTGGTGATGCTTAAAAAAAGACCATCACGTGCAAGATGAAGTTGGATTGAAGAATTTTCAGAGATGTACGGGTGTCTACTATGTATTTGGGTGTGGAGAAAGTCTCTCTATAAAGACATTGATTACATTAAGAAGTATATGAACGATTTATATCTTCATGTTCGGTTGAGAGAAAGTGAGAGAAAGAGACAGACAGATAGACAGAGAGGGAAGAGAGATAGAAACATCGAAGAATTTCGGTTTACTTGCACACAAACGTATGCTAATATATACATATATATAACAAATATTAAAAGAATGGTCAGTACAAATTAGTTTCACGCTTCTCTATAATAACAAAACTCACATTAACATTATTAGAATACACACACACATATATATATATAGAGAGAGAGAGATAGATAGATAGATAGAGAGAGAGAGAGAGAGAAAGAGAGATGGGCATTGAAGAATTTTAGTTTTCAACACACTCAGATAAAAAAAGTGTATGCACACGCACAAACATACACACACCCCGACATGAACACACACACACACACACACACACACATATATATATATATATATATATATATATATATATATATATATATATATACTGTGAATGCAAAAAGTGTCTGATACGTTTTACAACAATCATTTCAACATCCTTATTCACCTTTAGAATTAACAGAATTTGGACCAAATGATATCTCCTTCTTTTAGCGTAACTCATCGATGCAAGCAAGTTGTGAATAAAAAATGATTGAAATATATCAGTAAATTTCTGCGTTCACTATATATATATATACTCAAGCAGATATTCATGGGGTGTAATGGCAGTTAATTCGATAGCAGTAATGCAGCAGAAAATTTCCCGTCCATCGAAATGCCTTTCAAAATGAGAATTCGTATAACACGTGCTAAAATAGCAGCCTCGTACAAATCCACAAAAAAAGCAAATATATTGAGTCATGTTATAATAAATGACGGAAGGATAATCCCGCATATATATTTATTATACATGTATATTGGAAAATAATCGCGTATATGTATCGATGCATGCACATACATTCATACAGTGAAAGCAATATGAATCCGATACATTAAAAAAAATGTAAGTCAACATTCTTATACAGCTTTAGAATGGACATTTTTGAGGCCTAAGATTTACTGATTTTTGTACATGACTTTTCAATGCTTAATCTTATTTCAATATATTTTTGATTTTGTATTTTTTAATCCTTGGCCAAAATTTTGTAAATTTAGAAAATCTTCGAGAATGTTAAAAAAAAACCTTTTGAAATGTATCGGATACATTTTTTTTGTGTGTGAGTATGTGTGTTTGTATACACACACACACACACCCACACACCCACCCACACACATATATATATATATATATATATATATATATATATAAGTGCGTGTGAATGTAGTGTGTGTGTGTGTGTGTGAAAAGCTGGTATAGTAAACAATAAGTTTGCTACTGATTACGGATGTGCACAGGTGTGACTACAAAAATATATCTGCTCTTATTTTTCCTGATTATTGTAGGAAGATCGGAAATATTTTCCGGATTAGATGCATTTGGGGATCGTCCAGTAGGTTAGTTATTCATGAGCTTAGTTTAGTCAAGCACACCGAGAGCGCGAACTTTCTCCCACGTGTTTCTCTCTTCCCCGAATTCTGTGCTGATGACTCGTTTTCCACGCCAATGTCCCTAAATTCTTGCGGACCAGCCGAAGGGGTTGGGTGTAAGTTTATCGAATAAAATCTATAGTAGAGAAATTTCTTTGTAAAACTAAAACAAAAATCAATAAAATTAATTTGATCCAATTTAACCAAGTTATACTGCCAAATCATATCGTTTCCTCGTGACCCATTAGCGCATAGTTTACGGCCCTGCACCGGTCGGCAGCCCAGTGGTTAGGTACTGTGCTAGACGACTGGTTTGAATTCCGACGAAAATCAGTAGTCAATATTAACGAAACTTTGATACGTGAAATATGAAAATCTTGATTAACCATTCAAAGATTCGTGCTACGTCCAAAATGTGCGAGTGTTTTCTAGAAGTTTTTTTCAAACTTTTACACATTCTATCCCCATAAGAATTCATTTTTGTTCATTTACATTTTATTGTCAACAAGAGTCTGAAATCAGTCTCAACTAGAAAGTACCCAGAGAGCGAGTATCTCTACCAGTCTCTATAAGCTGAATGAAACCGAGTTCATGTATTATTGCAATGCAGGAGAGGTGACTGTTGAAATAATTCCTGAATCAGTCCCAAAACTCTATCAAATCTCCTTACGCCCGCAGTTCATTCTTCCAAAAATGGAATTCATCACGAACTTCTGGAGATATCGTGTGGACAAACATAGCTGAGTAAATAAATGTAAGGAGCAATTATTGGATCCGTTTCAAAATTCAATAAATTCTTCTTTATTCCATGCCCTACCCTTTCAGAGTTCTTTGAAAGTTATTTTCAACTTTTTGAGATATTTCGTTAACATATATATGTATATATATATAACTGAAAAGAAATTCTAGGATCCATCCCAAAATTTATTTTAATGTTCCTTAGCCGATGTTTCTGAAAATGTCATTGAAAGTCCATGAGAAATTTTAGAGATTACTTGTGGACTGACAGAAGGACAGACGAAAAGACACGAGATAATACATTTACCTCATCCAACTTCGTTGACGCAGGTAAATAATAATAATAATAATAATAATAATAATAATGATCTGAAAGAAAAGGAAAAACTTGACAAATACCAAGATCTTGCTAGAGAACTGAAATTTGTGGAATACAAAAGTGATAGTCGTGCGCATTAATCTTGAAGTACTTGGAGCAGTTCCCAAGAGCTTTGCAATGAGATTGAAAGAATTGGAAATGCAACGGAGATTTGAAGCCGTCTATATCACAACATGAGTTAAAATATTGAGGACAGTGTAAGACAATTGAGGAGACTTGATGTCTCCTGATCTCCAGCGGAAGCGACAAGTTACTCTTAATGAGTGCAAATAACAGCATTGGTTAGATGAAGGCAAACGCAAGCCATGTTGGTTGAATTTAGACACAGAAGAAGACTAAATTGTGGTTGGTGATGAATCAGGGATGGCTCTAAGAACCAGCAACACGAGTAGTCGCCCAGGGAGCCAAGTGCCAGGGGGCACGTTTTGTGTGTCCCGAACAGCAGGGTTTTCAAAATTCCAACCAAAAAAAAAGGGGGGAAAAGGAATAATTTTAACAGGATAAAATCAACCGGAGTATCCGTCAGTAAGATACTTTCTATTGCAGGGAAACTAAAAGAAACGATCCTCAAAAGAAATAATGAGATAATTTTGTACTTAATTCAAAGTTCGGCTTGCCTGTGGCACCAGGAACCTTAGGGCCGGTCCTTGGTTGATTATCCCGAACACCCTCAATTTCGTTGGAAGGAACCGATTGTGGGCGGGGAAAAATATGTGTTCCTTCTAGAGCGGAAGTCCTGCTTTCTTTAGATTATCGGAGACCAGGACTCGGTGAAGGGGGAATGCACGATTTTACTCCAAGTCAAGTCGACCGCTTACACGTGATGATCACATGTGTAAAATTCAGAAAAAACAAATTTATTGCAATTATGAGCACCCGTAATCTGAATCGTCCAACTGTTTTTTAAGCTGAGTTTCTTTCGATCGTTGATGTTCTAAAGAATGATATCTTTTTAGATGAAGTTTTTTTTTCTTTTTTTTTTAATAATCTATGTATTAGGCAGTAAGCCTATTTCTTTTCAGTTTTGTCAATATCAATAGACTCTTAAAAAGTAACAATCTTGGTGATAAAATTATACATCGTACACCGTTTAAAACAATGTTTTCTTACTAGTATATGTGTTCAATCTCAGATGAAATTGATGAGACGTGAACGTTTATGAACACTGCAGATAGTTTCGAGGTAATAAACAATCAAGTCTTGAGGTAAATACAAGAATATGAAGAAAGCGCTCAAACTTACCAGAAACCCGCGTAGATGATTTTATCGAACACATTACGACCTCTAGTGTGTGTGTGTGTGTGTGTGTGTGTGTGTGTATATATATATATATATATATATATATATATATATATAGATATAGATATATATATATATATATCAGTCAATTCACAAATATGAACTCATTTTTACTCATTATATCTATTCAATATATTTTTTTCTATGTTTTTCTTAGCCCCTAAAGATGCCTCATTATTTCATTTCTATTCCTGTCAGAGTGCTTTTAATATCTCCTCATTATTTTTGCTCAACAATACCAAACACGTTTTTATCAAATATGGATCAAAGTTCCAGTCAAAAAAGACGGGGGACAGTGGTTTTCTTGTAAAATATCTTAAAATGTTTAAAAGTTTAGAACATTCAAGACTTTTCAAATCAAAGAAGTCGGAGGAACGTTTTTTTTCATCATGGCGGATGCAAGATGGCGTCATCCAGTTTATTGAGGAGCCGAAAAGAGCGACCAGTTTAGAATCCCTAGCCAAATAAAGAGTCATCAGTGGCTTCGGTTTGAAAAGCTGGATGATTTGGTCTGATCTCAATGTTTTTATCATATTTCCATTTTTATCTCGTTTCAAGTAAGAGTTAGTAAAATTGTAGTTTGAATTTCGTGGCCAGATGAATAGAGACCCTCTCATGATTACAAACGTGAGTCGAGTCATCTTACTAAAACCAGAACATGAATTGGGTCGATGGGGACGCCATAAATGGAATCGCCCATTTTTTTTTTTTTTTTTTTTTTAATCTTGAGCAGCCATTCTGAAACGAGTCATGTGACCCCTTTAGAGGCCTTAGAACATTAGAAGGGAACATGGACTGAAATGATTGAATTAATGAATTTCTGTCTATCTAGTCGTATTAAATCTGCTTATAAGGGGTGCCAACCTGAAAACGCCCTTTAGGGAGGGCATGGCCCAAAATAGTAGAGAATCTGTGCTAAGCATTTTGGATTTTAAAAGACGATTTTGTCGTATGCTGGTATTTTTTCAGATAATTTAAGATGAAAGATCTTTTTTTTAGATAATTTTAGATAATCTTTTAGATAAGTAGCTCTGGTATACGCATGGACTTCGGTGATTCATTAATGCAGGTTACGGTTATTGATTTGCCTTCAAGTAAAATGATAAAATCATTTCGAATTTTCTCGGCAGAATAGGTTTTAAAATACGCTCAAATATTCATAAGCTCTTTTTTTTTCAATTCCTTCGAAGTCAATATTCGTGAAATGAGAATTTCGGTAAAAAATAAGTCATAGTTTATATTTGAGAAATAGTTATTCCAAGGAAAAAAAATTCCTAGTAATTTTAGTGGTTTTAAACCATCAAAACTTCGAGCCATCCGAGAATTCGTTAATTTTTCGAGTGAAAATTGGGGTTTTATGAAGGAGGTTCTATTCACGATGTAACAACTATAATGCTCAACCGAGCACTTACTCTCCTGTTACTTTCACGGAAGTATGGGCGGAAGTACGGCTCACATCATTCCATATTAAAATGGTGCAAGCCGTATGATCTTTTAAGAATAGAAAAAAAAAGAGAATTCATACAAAATAAAATCGGACCAAAGGTAAGATAATTCAAGTAACAAGTAATTCTGCCTGTACTTCCGTAAAAATGGCGGAAAATGATTAGTTGAAAGTGATTGGAAACCCCCTTGATGAAGCTCAATTTCTTTTTCTAAAATCTGTATAATTTTGGGATGCTTCGATAGTCTGTCTAATGGATTGAAAGCACTCAAAATAGATATAAAAAAAATTATTATGGGAGTTCTATATCACGAACATAGACAAGGACATTACCAGAAAAGATACTAACAAAGGTCACCTTTGCCGGGAAAAAAACTAGGCCAAGCATGTCATAAATTTATATTTCTCTGTTCTTGGTCTTTCAAATAGAAGGTTTTAGGTTTCTGCCTATATTTCCTGGTTAATAGTTCGGAACTGTCTCATATGCTACAAATCCATATATTTTATTATTGGAGCATTTTTGTTGAAGATTTTTTTTAAAAGTTCCACTTCATCCATTGACCTAGATTTTACCTTCTCAACTCACAAAATGTTATGCAGAAGTGATGTAATAATAATTTATTTGAAATAAGCTATTAAGGCTCTGAAAAGAAGGTGTGTATTATTTTGTGACTAGTATTTGAAATGTATATTCATGTTCATCTGTCCACCATTCTGCTTGCCTTAGTACATAATACGTACATGTGTGTGAGTCTTTGAGTGGGTGTGTGGATGGATATATATATATATATATATATATATATATATATATATATATATATGTGTGTGTGTGTGTGTGTGTGTGTGTGTGTGTGTAGATATATTTTTATTTATACATATGTAAATATATATATATATTTGATAAAAATACACACACACACGCACACACACACACATATATATATATATATATATATATATATATATATATATATATATATATATATATATATATATATATAAGTCATTTCCAACGGAAAAGTTTTTGAGTATTTCTGAACTTCTATAAATTATCTCTTTTCTTTTTTAGAAAAGAAATAACTGAACTGAAGTGGTAGAATCCATTGTTTCAAGTCAGAAGTGGAAGAATCTATTATTTCAAGAATTGGGTAGAAGATTTTTTAACCAGTTAAATTGTAATCTTCGAAGGCCGAGTTCATTGTTATGGATAATGAAACTAACGAAAAGAAATTACACCATTCATTATATTCTGTAATAATTAGCTTATTACCCAGTGATATATTGCACTCTATTTCATGGTACACCACACTGCATCCAGTGATATAATTATACATCTCAAACATGAGTTGCATAAGTAATAATCAAGCATACGGAATTATTTCTCATCAATCAAGTGATAGGGTATTCTATTTATTGCAAATCATCTTTTTTTAGCAAATCTCACCAAAAGTTGAAGAGAACCCCTCAAATATCCAATGCCCCCTAATTTATAGCTATCCCTGGCGACGCCCAGGAACTTGGCTTCCCCTCTATCTTCTCATTGGAAACTTTTTTTAATTGTGCAAAGCAAAACTATTACAGACGGGAAAGACCAACACATTTTTGCTGCAATTTATATTGAATAGCAACTGCAGTGAGAACAGTGTCGAGTGTTGCCAACTCAAAAAATATTTTCACGCCAATTTGACTGCCAAAGAGCCCTTAATTGAAATAAATAGCCGACAGCTGGCTAAAAACGTTCAAAAGATGCTGAAAATGGGCTAAAACTGGCCAAAAAGCCCGTGCCAATTCAACGATTTCTGCTTGGCAAAACAAGAAATGTGCTAAATCTAGCGCAAAAAGCACTAAACTGGCAATACCCTCAGTGGCGGATGAACCATTTGGTCGAGTAGGCTTAATCAAAGGGAAGCGACTTGAGAGCAAAAAAAAAAAAAAAAGATTCAATCATCGCCACTTCTTTGTAAATCGAAAACACCAACTTTTTTTTTCAAGTATAAATGTAATGAAAATGAAAAACTGATGAATAGATGAGGTCTATAACTGATTCATACGTGATTAATGATGAAGTACAACGATGTATTATTTAATGTCGTATAGTATGTAGTACAACGATATGTTATTTAATGTCGTTCAACCTCCTTTTTTTTCAATTCAACGGAGGGTGGGACTGAAGGGCAAGGTCAGGGGCAGCCTTACTATAGCTCATCAGCCTTGGGGGCCCCGGTGGTAGATAATCTGTCACAGTGCGTGATCGACCAAATGTTGCAATGATTTCAATGTGAACAAAGGCAAAATTCGCTGGGTGGGCCACAGGCAGAGGGAATTTTCGATGCAAGAAAAATAATAGGTCGTTGCACATGAAATGTCGTTCTTTTTTTGTACATCGTAAAGGATAATGCTAAATTTGATATATTTACAAATTTAATTGCATATTTGATTGATTCAATGTACATCAAGGAATGATTCAGTATCATTGAAGGTTTTTGAGCCCTTAACAGCATTGCCTTCTACCGGAGAAGACTATTTTACAAGTATGATGTCAGATTAGGACAAAATGCTGCTTATAACGTCAACAAAGCCTTTAGAGTGAACACTACCATATTTCAGATTGTTCAGAGTTCGTTCCATAGGATTAAGTCTAGGAATTGGGATTCCAATAATAAAAACTTGCTAGGAGCCCGAGTATGTACTTGATGATGTAGAATTACCGACAACAGAGGCTATAGACCCACGAAGAGAGCTCCGAGAATTATTTGAAGACTACGAAATTTTAATAGTGACTTAATCACGTCATTTCAAGGCAATACAAAAGGTTAAGATTGGGAAATATGTTTACCCACATGAGCTAAATGAAATGTTCCATGACAGTTTCACCGCCCACATCTATCACCTGGTTGTAAGTAAGCCAAGAGAGTTGAAACATAAGATCATGAAACATCCCACATATTCACTCGATATTTCCTCACAAATATTTTCAAGTCCGTATCCGAAATGAAAAGTTCAATAATGAGGAAACCATAATTCGTGCTTTTACTCATTTCACAACCATTAAATGTACAGAATTTTGTACAGATGGTATATTATAAATTGAAGATCATATGAAAAGGGTGATTGCTTCAAATAGATCATATTTTGATTAAATATTTACTACTTTTGGTTGTTTACATGTTCCTTCATCTTGCTAATAGAAGAAAAAAAAGAGACTTTTCATGTGTTACAATCTTGTAAACTGTGAATGCTTCAACAGAAACACGGACACAGAGAGAGAGAGAGAGAGAGAGAGAGAGAGAGAGAGAGACAGACAGACAGACAGACAGACAGACAGACAGACAGACAGAGCGAGCGAGCAATGCCGAAGTTTCCATAGATAAAATGCGAAAAAGCTTCAATACATACTTTTGGAAAGGGTACATCATAGATTTCATTAAACAAAATTCTGTTTCAGCCAAGACATATGTAAATGTATAAAGAATGGAAGACATCTTACTTTTATTAGATTGAAAACAAAATAAGTCATTTTTGTTTCAAGGCTAATGTATAGGTACTTGAATTTTTTTTTTCAGAACTTCTTTACCTAGATATCAACTCTTTTAAAATTGTGCTTTGCTCGAGAAGGAGGAGGACGTTTAGACATCGTGCATCTTTCCCCCCGTATGGAATATTCTAGAACTCGATTCGAAAGAGAGATTAAGTTTATATTTATTTACACAGCAGTTTTAGATTTTAAAAAAAAAACTTAACAGATATTGAATCAGACATAAAAATGGAAAAATTCAAATAAGAGAAACTCACAAATCAATTCAATTCTCATATTCTGCAAATATCGCACCCACCACGGATTCGCACTTCAGAAACGTTCACACATGCATGCACATATATGTATATATATATATATGGAACAAAGATATGGAACAGTAAATGATACCTTTCGTTCTTTTTTATGCTTTTTCTTTGCAGACCTGGTTGAGGGCGATGATATGGCCGCCGACCGACGGCGAAGCGGGTTCCGACGGAGCATAAAGACCAGGTCTAGGCAGCCAACAACGTTCGAGAGTGAGGTTGGTTTGGTTGTGACGTCAAAAATGAGACATCATTTGAAAGGCTCCCTGCCCGACCCGGTGCCGGTGAGACGCCCAACCGGTATCCAGAAATCCAACTTTGAAAATCATGGCTTTTTTTCCGTTGAACAAAATCCAATGTGATTAAAAAAAAAAGTTTTTTCTCTTTCTCGTTCCTGAATGCGTCGAAGTTTTCATTTTGGTCCAAAATATTTCCATATTGCTTTTTATCCTTTTTTTTCTGAATTTTCATTCGTTTCTTTGTTTCTAGACTTTTATATCAACCTTTCTTCATTATGTATTCCTCTCTGTTACTAACTATCTATCGATCTATCTGATCCTATCTATTCATCTATCTGTTCATATCTATTCATCTCAGCCTGTTCATAACTACGTATCTATCTTGGTCTGCTCATATCTATCTATCTATCTATCTATCTATCTATCTATCTATCTATCTATCTATCTGTACAATTTTATCTAGGTATCCATCTTGGTCTGCTCATTCTATATCTGTTCATATCTAACTATTTATTTATCTATTCATCTATCTATCTATCTATCTATCTATCTATCTATCTATCTATCTATCTATCTATCCATCTATCTATCTCAGCCTGTTCATATCTATCTACGCATCTTTCTGTTCATTCTATCTATCTATTTACCTATCAATTTATCTCTGTTCCTATCTATCTCAGGCAGTCCACATCTATCTATCTCATTTTGGTCTGTCATTCATTGTCTATCTTTCTATCAATCAGTCCCCAAGTATCTATCTTAATCTATCATACATAGATGTATATTGGTTCGATATCTATTTATGTATTTATCCTAATATGATTATGTGTGTGCGTATAAGTGATTTATCTTGCTCTAACTCTTCATACTCCATCATTTATATCGATTTTCAGCTGGATAACCTGCAATCTAACCATAATTTCCAGCCCAGCCATCTATCATTGATCTCTGTTGCCAATCTGTCAATCCAGATATCTAATAAGCTATCTTGCTTGAAATATTTATATTTGGAATTCCTCCGTATAAAAGTCTTTATCCTCACTGTGAGTTCTTAATCGAAGTCCATTACATTGAAATAAGCGTCTTCCGTACTTGGAAATCCTAATCACAAATCACCTAATCCTTCATGTCCGGCACGTTTAAGTCCACACAACGAAAATCATTCTGATTTTCAAAAAGAGTGAATTATCGTTTTTCTTTTCTTTTTTTTTTTTTTTTTTTTTTGTCAGTTGAATATAAGGAACGATATCAGAGAGATATGAAAACCCGGTGGTCGTCATCAGCTTAGAAAGCGGATGAATAACTATTACATGAAGCGTCTCTTTTCTCCTGCAAAACTTTTGAGGCGGGAACGAGAGAAGAAGAAGGAGAAAATACGACGTTGTAATGATTGGGTAAAATGTTAAAGGGGAAAAATGTGTCAGCAAAGAAGAAAGTTTTGAACTTTGGAGGGTTAAAATGTTGCGAGGTTTTGAAAGGTAAGGGGGTATAAAACAAAGGAAACTAGAACAAAAAGAAAGGGTGATCCTTAAAGAGAGCTATTCAACAGAGCTGAGGCATGTCAAAATGAAAGCTATTCTTTTCTTCTCATTTGATGCTTTTCCAGCAAGGAGCCAATCTTCTCTCTACATTGCACCACATGCATGCACTCTAATGCATATATGCATCTGTTTGGACACAGGCCCTTCGAAAACTCCCTCCTCTCCTACCCACCGCACAATGGACACGAACTCCCACGCAGTATCCCTAATGCAAATGCTGGTAGCCTCGTAGTCACTAATTTGATAACCCAGCCGCCTTACACTCAAACACACACACATATGTATAGATATAAAGTTGAAGAATTCGTTTCTCCACGGTTATAAGTACTTAGATATCTTATAGTCAGTTTTCTTTCTCACGAACTAATAACACAACGATTACAAAAATACTATTGTTTAAAAAAGTACAAACAATTTTATAAGCAAGCCCACTATGTACAAACACTCTTAGGTAGATACACTTACCCTACATCCTTACCTACGCACATATGCACGGTGTCCCGCCAACGCATTTACATCTAACACGCCTACGCGTATACGTTTTTTTGTTTTCAGCCATCTTGTTCGAATACCAAGATGGTGGATATAACTTTTTAATGTCAAATTGAATAACACTTTTCTTTGAAAATAAACCTTCGATGCATGAAAATTTCGTTGTGCCAATGATAAATCTTTATTGATACCCTGAATTGATGTGTAAAAATTACCTCCACCGTTTGTTTACGACACAATACAGACAGTGCGGAATAGAAATGAATTATACAAACACCAATTTGTGACAGTATTCAAATACTTACTGCATAACGGTTGTGAGAATGGTTAGTCTGGTTAATAGTCCAAATCA
>OY735225.1:24666555-24696555 GCA_963457665.1 Thysanoteuthis rhombus | reverse complement strand
ACCCTCAACCAAACCACCCCTATATCAGACATTTCCTTGTATATCCATCACTTTTTTCTGAAGAAGCCAGGATGAACAGGCGACATGCCAATATATATATATATATATATATATATATATATATATATATATATATATATATATATCTTCAAATTAAATATCATTTAATTAGATATGTATATATTTAATTCGAGGATTTGAAAATTTTAGAAAAAACTAAATTATTTCCACATGTTTTTATTTCCGATTACGCGTTTCGCTGTCCAGTGGCAGCGTCATCTGATTAGTTTCAAATGTTCGTTTTTTTTTTCCAAATATACAATGTCCTTCATTATTATGAGGACCACGCAACGATATCACGTTCTTTGATGTTATTTGATGTTCTTTCGTAGATATAGAAATTCTTTCAGCTTTGACTCATTGAAACAGAATTTGGAGCTGATTACATGATTAGCCATTCTTTTGTATGGTTCTTCCTATATCATTTTTGCATCTTTCAGATCATAATCATGATCCTCTTCGTTTTGATGAACTAAGTGTGCGTTTTGTGTGTCATTCAACCTTTGAGCCCTTTCGTGTTCATGAATTTTCTTGTTAAAAGTTCTTGAAGTTTCACCGATTTATTTTTATTGCAGTTTTTACATGTTATTTCTAATATACGGGCTACTGTAGTAAGTTAATGTTTTGTTTTCTTCTGGATCATTTCTTCTGTAGTTTAAGGTGTATTGTTTATAATTTGAACTTCAAAATTACATTCGAAAGTTTTATGACCGAGGGATTTATCGGGAGTATTATGCGTTACCATTTATATATAAGTGTGTAAACAGCAAACCATTCAAAGACGTGAATGATGTAACGTCATGCTTCTCAATCATCTCTCGCTTCTCTTCCTCTCTTCGCTTTCTCATTCTCTCCTTGTATCTCTCTCTTATTATCTCTTTCTCTGCACTTTATCCTCTCATTCTAAATTGTTTTTCTGTCTCTTTTCTGGTCCCCACTCTTTCCTATAGCATTTTATCATTCCTGGCCCCACTCTCGTCTCTTTCTCATTTTGTCTTTCTTATTGTCTCTTTCTCTCTCCTCATCCAGTTCCTATTGTTTCCTCCTCTCTTCTTGTGTCTCTCTCCCATTGTCTTTTTCTCCTACTATCTCTTCCTCTCTCTTATCATCTCTCCCTCCCGTTCTCTCTTTCCCCCTCCTCTGCATCTCATCTTGTCTCCGTCTCTCCCCCCAGTATATCTTAGCTAATGTACTTTCCTTTCTCCTCTTCTCTTCTCTCTATCTCTCCTTTTGTCTCCTTCTTTCTCTTTTCTATCGCCCCTCTCTCTTTTTCACTCTCATATTCTCACGCATATACATGTAATATAATCAGGTAGCCATCTTTCATCGGTACGTGCTCGATTGGAAATTACTAACAAGGAATGTTTTACTAATGTCTTTAGATAACCATACTAGTTTATGTACGGAATCTAACGATATCCAAAATTCGAAAAACGTTCAACCCCAAGGTTTTTCCCCAGTCGTAATAATGGTCAACTTCGATCACAAAAAAGATCACAAGAAAGATGAAAACATTCAGCTTTCTATGTTAGAAGAGATGACATGGGAGAGAAATGTTGAAAGAAAAAAGAAATAAAGAAAATAGTGAGAGAGGAGGGTTGAAATAGAGGGGGGAACATAAGAAAAGAAAAAAAGAGAGAAGGAAAACGAAGACCGGGAACAAAACAGAAGACAAAGCGACCAGGCAAGGGAGAGAACTTATTCAGTTACAGACAGAATCATTAGCGATCAGGAAAAAACTTCAGAAATAAAATAAAATGACGACTTGGCGTCAAATTGAAACTAATCCTACTTACATGGAAGATCTTTCTTGAGACGCTTTCTTCTCGATGTCGTATTGGCTCATTTTCACTCTGGCCTTTTCTCAACTTTTTTCAACTCTCATTTTCTGTACTTTTTTTCTTCCTTGTTTTCTTTATTATTTCTATCTTATTTCTTTATTTCCGCCTTTTCTTTTCTCTTTTTTACTCTTCTCTTTTCCTCTCTTTTTTTATTATCTTTCTTTTTTTCAAATGCATATAATTTTTTCTCTTTTTCTTAATACAAATCAATTTTTTCTCTGTTTTTTAATGCAAATCAATCTTTTCTCTCTCTTTTTTTTTTACGTATCAATTTTTCTCTCCATTTTTTAAATATGCATCAATTTTCATCTGTCCTCTGGATTTTCTTCGTCAACAAGCAACAGGAAAATTATCAATCACCAGGCAATTTTTTGAGTGCGGAGAATCGATGAAAATTCAATTTGTTTTCCATTCTTGTCTCTCTCTCTCTCTCTCTCTCCATATATATATATATATATATACATATATATATATATATATATATATATATATATATATATATATATATATATGTGTGTGTGTGTGTGTGTGTGTGTGTGTGTATATTCATATATATATTATAGAACTTAGTTTCGTCTGGTTCATGGCCACAAGTTATGGGCATTTAGTGACGATTGAACACATCACCCAAGTGAGTGATGATGGTCAACTGAAATTGTTCGTTGACCCAAACTCACTATGGAGTCACTATTTTCACGTTAAACTTGCATAAGTTTTGGCACAATGTACGAATCGAACTTACAACACTAGGAAATGCCTGCGAGATGAGCTGACTACTAACTCTCCTTATAGGCAGGTGGCCTACATCATTTGTGTGTTTTAGTGTGTGTGTGTGTGTGTGTGTGTGTGTGTGTCTGAGTGTGTGAGTGTGTATGCTAGTGTGAGGGCTTGTGTTTGAGTGTGTTTTGAGTGTGTATGTGTGAGTGAATATTGAATTGTAATATAGATATACTGCGTGTCATGCTGTACGGGGGAGGGGGTCATGTGCTCGTCATATGTCTCGGCGTTTTCGCTAGCCCTCCTGATGCTCCACGAGAGTGCGTGTATATATTGTGCATGTCTCTATGCGTGTGAAAGGACGCCTTTGGTGTGTACGCGCGCGGGTGTGTGTATGTGTGTGTGTGTGTGTGTGTATGTGTGCGTGTGCGTGTGAGTGTTGTAGTTTCTAGTAGTGGTGAACTCTTGACGCTTAAATCTATTTCACAGCCGCTTATTTTTTCAATTAAAAAAAATAGAAAGATTAGAGAAAACACACCAGAAGCCTTTTTGATTCAGACCCTTCCTTTCTTTTGTAAGATAGGTATATATTCTCCAACCTTCCAAGTAAGGATTTTCATAAGTTATAAATACGGGCTCCTTCGCTTAAAAGGATTTTTGTCCCATGAAATTTGTTATATTTGCTCATGAATTTCACACATGGAATGTTACAACTATCATGAGACTAGTCAAAGCAATAAAAACGTCGTCTGCTATGGAAGAATCAAAAATGGTGTAGAGATGCTGTAGTATTTGTATACTTCAGACTGGTAACAGCGGTCTGTGTTCGAATCCAAATAGAAGTCAGGAATTCACGTGCTGATTTTCAAAGTAAGCAGAGTGTACCCATTTGGAGTATTGGGGCAACACGATCTACTTACCGTATTTTCTCTTCCAATTTGAGGTTATGGAGGATGAAGCTGAACTTATCAAATATAAATCTAGAAAAATGTATGATTATTTTTTTTTATGACAAGTGCTGTAAACTGCCGCAGAATATTGTTCAGCCTCCTTTCATCTCCGTGGAAGTGCAGGTTGCCTGAGCAGATAATGAACGGATTCGGCAGACTGAGTTCAAATTCAGGCTCGGACAGTTTGTGTTCACTCCGCATTAATGCCCTTGAAAAAGGCATAAATTCTATATTGGGCGGACTATCGCAGAATGAAGTGGGTGACGCTTCTTGCTTCGAAGTGTATTTCACAAATCGCAAACGGGTCGAGTAAATATTGATGTGATATGTGGAGCCGAAGCAGGGGGTGGCTGAAGCCGTAACCAGCTGGAGGTCACTACTCATTTTACTAAACTTCCTTTCGTCTCTATATTGTCACATGTTGGAACTGTGATATTTTCGATGAAATTACAAGAGAAATGTCGTCGCTTCTCATCTGAGCGAAATCCTGACGCGAAATAAACAGCAGGAAAACGCGACTTTAGTGGGATGAGCTGTTAACAATTTTCTCTGCGCTTTGCTGTGTTTTTTTTCTCTACACGCCTTTTTTGTTTTCTTTTTTCTCTCCTTCTCTCCCTTCTTTAGGTTAACCCTTTCATAATTCTGGATCTGTGTATGTGTGTTCGCTGGGACGAATATAATACAGAAGGCGCCAAGTGCATATTTCTTGGAGACCCTTCTATTTTTTTAAAAATTTAACTTTGTATCAAATCACCATAGCCCTACAAATGGCCCGATCTACCAACCAACAACAAATTCTTGAGTGTGTGTGCGTGTGTGTGTGTATGTGTGTGTGTGTGTGTGTGTGTGTGTGTGTGTGTGTGTCCAATTCACATTTTTGGGACTACAACATTGAAAATTTGCATGAGTACAAAATACAATGCGAAATTTTTTAAACTGTTGGGAGCAACAATTCACAAGCCATGTTCGGGTATTTTTCTTGGATAATTTTAGATAGTTTTTAAGATAATTAGTTTTGGTATCCGTGCGGGCTATGGTGATCCATCAATGCGAGGTACAGATATTTGCATTATTTCCTAACAAATCAAAGCAAAAATGAAATATTCATAAAATTATATTTAATTTTATGTGAAGTCTTCTATGGCTTATTTATCTCTATGTAACATTACAAATCCCCCAACAAGTTTAATTGAGCCATTCCAATTTTTTTACCCAAAAAAAGATTTTTTAAAACTATATGGATATTTTGAAGGTTGCAGGGGTTGATAGGGGGCCTAAAATTTAGGGCCCCTATGCAGCTGTTCAGTTTCTACCGCCTTAATTGCTGCCCTGTTTGTTCACGTGTTCATAAACATTCATTTGGTAGGGTTTCGAGTGCTGTTTTTGAAAGCAAACTTGCCTTTAGTACTTTCAACACACATTTATCTACACCCAGATTCGGCCATTTCTCGAACTAAGGTATATTGGTTGCGAGAATATCCTGATTTTTCGTAATCGTCATTTTGCCGGCATCAAGAAACAAGTAGCGAGAAAATGTATAGAAATGTTCAATATGGGGAGACCATGCTAGACTTTAGAATCAACCGAAATCTTAGCTTATACTTGGGCTTGATCAGCGCTGAGTACTGACGACCAAAAATTGACGGTCTGGGTGGTTGAGGAAAGGCGACTAAAATTAAGATGAAAAAATAAGGATCAAAAACTAATGATGATTTGCAATGCCTGATGTCATGAAAAATAAAAAGTCAAGATAATATTAGTAAAACTAATACTATTAGTGTGCCAAAAAAGAATAACAAACATGGCGCCTAGCGAGTGGAGGAAAATGAAGTCTATATGGTTGATCTTCTGCCAAGCATAAGGTTTTCGTTGCTAAAGCAATAGAGCAGCTGGTACGGATAACCATGCTTCCCGAGGGAAAAGAAAATGAGTTCGAGTCTCACCGAGAGCTAATCTTTTATTTTTGATCCAGGCTGCTGACTAACGACCATAGTTTGATGGTCTGAGTAGTTGTAATGAAAAGCAGTTGAAATTAAGATGAAAGAAATACTGACCAAAAAGGAATTTTAGGAAATAATTTATGTAATAATTATGTATAATTTTTGTGGACTTTTGACCTAAACTTGAGATAAACAGAAACGTTCGCATTCCATTATTCCCTGCTATCGTTTTTCTTGGAACTTTGACACGAGTGACCGCCCTTTGTTTCAAACATAAGCAAAATGCAAATGGCGGCTGGTACAACTGATCGTATCTAACGAATATGTTTATTGCCTCCCATCCCCATACCCAACTAAAGGTATCAACTCCAATTAGAAACAAAAAGAAAAAAACAACCACATCCCATATTAGGCAATGTAATGCGAACGTTTTCATGCAACCGTTGAGAGGAGCGTTTTTCCATTCCGATGATAGAAAAAATACACCCATTAATCACTTGACGGCCGTAAAAAACAACGGTTGAAACAATGTTTTCAAAAAATGAACCAAGATGACGACGAAAGTCCGCAAAAACTATTACATAATTATATTTTCTCATCTAAAAAGATTCAGACGAGGAAGAAATAGTTGGCAAAAAAAGTCATGAAAGCATGGTTTTTGTTTTGTTAAAATTTAACATAAAATCGCCAGTTTATGAATTGCCGTCGCTATCAGGTGTGGGAGAATTCCTGAAGCAATTATAATCTGGCGATGTGTGCAATCAAAGGGGGGCGCTAGATTGTTTTCGAGGACGAGAATAGTCACTTTTGCTTTTCTCGCGAAAGGACATTGGTGTCCGTAAAACATGGCATAAAATATCAAAACATAGTTGTCGTCAATACTTTGAACATTGGTCTTCTGTGGGGAAAGAAAGGGATCCAACTCACATGCACACACACACACACACACACACATATATATATATATATATATATATATATATATATATATATATATATATATATATATATATATATATGTATATATATATATATTTATATATATATATATATGTATATATATATATATATATATGTATATATATATATATAGAGAGAGAGAGAGAGCGAGAGAGAGACTATTTGGATGCCACTTGAAGTTTTTTTTTCCTTATTTATAAAACTCCATGCTCAATATACTTCGGCTCGCGTCCGACAATTGGGGAGAGGAGAAGCACACATCTCAACTAGCTCTATCTCCCTTGGTCTCAACCCTTTGGGGAAAAAGGTGATCATGAGTCAGTTGCCTACACACGTCTGATCTCTTCGAGCTTCAATTTTAGGCTCTTCATCTAAAAATATTTTCAAAAACACACCAACAATATTCATACAGTGGTTGGCCGCTTAAGAACCATGTGACCACTTTCGGTAGACAGCTTTACTTCTCCCACATGATTGGATCATACATCTCAGAACATAAAATCCAGACCTAGGTTTCGAGATGCCAACATTGATAAAATCGCTAGATTTTTCCCACTGGGGTTCTGACCTTTTTATCTCTGAACCGAGAGATCTGAGATATCGATGTGGGAATGCAGCGTCTGTAATCAATCAAGTTACAATCAAATAAGATGAAAAGTTGATGAATCTTAATTA
The DNA here is from genome assembly GCA_963457665.1 of Thysanoteuthis rhombus. Lineage (NCBI taxonomy): Eukaryota > Metazoa > Mollusca > Cephalopoda > Oegopsida > Thysanoteuthidae > Thysanoteuthis > Thysanoteuthis major. The sequence continues at coordinate 24,689,412 of OY735225.1, read as the reverse complement.
CAAATGATTCACCCGACCCTCCATCATTCTATTATTTCACAATCGTAGTGACTTCGAAGTGCGTTGTGGTATTCGGAATTAGGTGTTTTACAGGCTGAATACAATGCCGGTGCCATAACTGGGAGAAATTTTACTGAGTTATTACAGAAAATAATGTTGTTTTTTATAACTCACCATTAGGTATTATTAATTAAGTATTAATGAGTTCTGTGTGCAAACAAAAACGGATTAACCAATGCTCCTTTTTACATTGATGGGGTCTAAAAGTTAGTTTCAAGATGGACAGCTGTGTTTAATAACGATGGCGATTATGTTATCGATTAAGCTAAAAATGTTTCTTGATAAAAGAGGTTTACTGCAGCTAAAAAGAAAAAGATATCACTTTTCAGTACACCTAATGGGTTTCTGTTTATCATAAGTATTCAAGTCTTTTGGTACAGCTGCCATAATAAAGAATTCAGGAAAATAGTGGAAATACAATACTGTAAAGTCGTGTTGCATCATTTTACAACTTTGAAGGGACTATCTGTCATGAAAATCATCGTCTTTAATTCAGTCTTTAGGTGGAACTCGGACACTGACCTGTAGTGCCGATGCTAAATAAGTCACTATTTCAGTCTCGAAGAAGTCACAAACTGGTTGGTCATAGCATTTATTTTTCGTGTAAGAAGTTTTGGAAAATACCTGACCCGAATCCTTCGGTCTTAGCCACAAATATCAAAATGTACCGTTGGCCTTATATCTTTTTGTACAACAGGGAGGTAGTGTCTGATAATTGTCTAAAATGATTATTTTCTAATTATCTTGTTTTAGATTTCTGAACATTACATTAGTTACTACTGCTGATTATGTCAGTGATAGAGAGGAGGCGAGGAAGGGAAAAATGAACCGTCAGACACTTCTTTCTTTTTCTGACTCCCTCATTAACGTTCCCGACTGGACCTGTCAGGCCATCTTCCCCAATCCCTTATATCGAAAGTGTACCCGTAGACAACCTTATATATATATATATATATATATATATATATATATATATATATATATATATATATATATATATATATATATATATATTATATATATATATATATATATATATATATAGTAGAATGGGGATTCGCCACGCAAACATGTTTATGTTTATGCCCTGTCTAAGCTTCTTGAGACGAATGATTACGTATATCTTACATTCCTTTTTGGGAAATTTGGGGATGTTTTCTGTCGGTGGGTCTAGTGGTGAGGAATTTCTCTTTTGTTTTATTGATTTGTTTTATTTGATTTGTAGTTTGTGTATTTCTGCTGGTGGCTATAAACTACAAGCCAGGGGGCATGGTAGGAGTGTTTGCATTATCAATAAGTGGTTGTCGTTTTGTGTTCTCTATAGGAGTGCTTTATTCTTACTTAGATATCTTGGATTTATTTTCCCATGCTGGGATCCCTTTTATATGACCTTAGTGGGTTGTATGATCATCATGGGTTTGGTTTACTTCCTCTTGTCTAAGGTAATTATGTTGATTAGGTAGTTTTTGAAATAGCTTTATGAATAAAATATCCATGTTAGTCATTATTAGTGTATCTACGCGTGGGTTATGGTGCTATGTTTATAAATAGAAATTTTGAACGGTGCTGGCATTTTATGGTTATTTCATTTTTTCGGTTCAATGAATCTGATCCATGTTTTTTTGTCTTATGGGCAAAACCGAGTAATTCAAATTTCACATTTAGGCATATGTGTGTCTGCTTCAATATTTTCCATTTCACAGTTGGTTTATATTTGTTATCACGCATATATATATATATATATATATATATATATATATATATATATATAATGTGTACTTTAGAGAGTGAGACAGACTCGGGAGTGAAGTTTTTGGTGGTAAGGTTTATTAATCCTTATATGTCTATAGTCCATACATGTTTCGGGATTTCTCCCATCATCAGTGGTGCATGTTGTGTGAGTGTTGCCTGATTAATTACGCATTCTCCAAGTTCGTACATTTCAGGGATATCTTGATTCATATATAGCCACGATTTGGTTTATTTAGTAGTATATCTAGAGTGTAAGGATGTCGTTCTTCCTGGCTAAAAAGTAAGGGAACACCATTCCTGAAGCGTCATACCACGCTATATATATATATATATATATATATATATAGATAGATAGATAGATAGATAGATAGAGAAAGAGAGAGAGAGAGAGAGAGAGAGAGAGAGAGATTCCCGAAAATAACGAAAAGGAGGATGGTATCATGTGATGTGACTTTCAGGCGAAAATAAATGTTTTAATTAATTCTTAATGCTATAAGTCCAGCCTTTGAATACCGCTACAGAATCATTTCAAAACCCTTTCTTAATATCTTTTCAATATACACCTTTTCACGTATCACCTTGTGATGCACCTGGACACATCAATAGAGTTAAGCCGAAACACTTAATGGCTCCAGGAAACATTAATGATGATGTGTCCAGGTGCGTCACAAGGTGATGTACGTGAAATAGTTCACACACACACATGCAAACACTCGTACACGCACAAGCCCACGCACCTACTTATGATGCAGACCCAACAAATCAAAAAGATAAAACTGCAGTTTACCCCCGCGAGGTTGAACTGACCTTGTCTCTGACTTACATCCAGGTTTCTCTCTTCCGGGACTTGTCAACATACCACTGTTTGTCAATCAATTCATTACCACACTAATTACTATCATCTTGTCGAATTTTTCAATATTCACGTATTCTATGAAGACGCACCCATGCGCACACACACATATAACGCCAATGAAGGATCAGCAGAAAAAAATGATCACATCAACCTGTGAGTTTGCATGTGCATCCCCAATCCCGCCAGTGTCTTGCAAACCCTCTCACGCACTTCACGCAAGTTGCCGCTGTTGTCGGCCACCAATGCCAAGCGCTTCCTCGTCTCATGCGCCTAACCAGCCTTACAGTGAGCAGCTAAACCGCAATGACAAATTGTAAGCACTTACGGGGACCAACCGATCTCGCTCTTTATCTTAGGCCCACAACTCATCACAATGTTCCAAGCATCTCTGTTCAAAGGCGTCAACTTTAGAGAAGCAGATCTTTCTACACACATTTCGATTTTCAACAAGTCCTCCCCACTCAGAAAAGTTCATGTCCAGGCCCTCAAGATTATCCTTCAGCTTGTCCTTCTAACGAAAAAGGGACCTGCCTACTAGGCGCAATGCATTCTGGGGCTAGCCATAAAAAGGGCTTCCTTCCATCCTAACAATGTGCCAACCATCTCATTTGTTTTTTTTTTTTATCACAGCTTCAATATCCGATATTGTACACTTCGCATTAGCTTTACTATTTCTCACTTTGTCATTCAATTTATTTTCATTTATTTGCTTTAAGCAAGGTTCATGAAGAGAGTCTAGTTGGTTTATGTGCTTCCGATGAGGAACCCATGACCGCACCATAAAGAAGGGTAGTTATGATATCTGCCTTATATACGTCAACCTTTCTTTTTTAAACGAAACAACAAGAATACCCCAAAGCTTTTTATAGAATTTACCAAATGCTGTGCTTGCCTTACCTTATGTAAATCTCATCCATTTCCTCACCGTATAACGATAAATTAAAATGTATAAAGTTATATATATGTATGTATATTTGATAAGAACAAGATAGGTATGTATACATACATATATCATATGCAATGAATGTATGTAAGTATGTACCTCAGTTTCCTTGTTCATTTTTACGTCACTAATGACTACAACCTCAGAAAAGTGAACACGTGAACAGTTTTTAAAGACCTACCACCACCAAAGATAACCGACTAAGTGAGTGGATGCTCATCATGTACAGGCCTATAGATAAGTTCCGACTCCTTATGCTAATGGTCAAGCATAAGGCCCTCGCAGCACAAGAGAAGGGGTCTAAGATTCACTGAAGGTTTTTAGTAGAGTGTGCAGCCATTGCACAATCATAAGCAAAAAAAAAAAAAAACATTGTATGAGGTCTAGCCTTGAGTCTTTACTAATTGTAAGATTCATCCAAAGTGCAAAACTAAATACCTACCCCTTAAGAAACATTTTTGGAACATTAGCGTTTCCAGAACACATACCTGTTTGGTATCACTGGTAAAGTCAAAAGCATGGACCATCCATCATTTTTTCTGCATTCACACATATTACAAACAAACACACACATGCATGTATATAAAGTTCATTATATTTTTCCAATTGCAAGAATACAAAATGGAAATAGAAAACAGACTTTATCCGTTATTGATGATATTTAATCAGAGTGCTCAACATTCATCGAAGTATATAGAGTTATTAATATATTAAATAAGATGTACAAGGATAAATACCTGGTGAGTGCCTAACGCGCTCTTCAGCAACCTGCAATTTGCTGGACGCTGAAGAGTACGTTATGCACGAAATGTTGACATTCATCGGGTATATATCCTTGTAAATCTTACTTTATAAGTATATGTGTGGGTGGTGAATTTAATAGACAATATGGAAACACGAAATTTAGGGAAAATGGATTGTATTGATTTCCGTTACATGTTTCCTGAGACAGGATTCTGTCACTGTCGAACGTCAAAATGAAAAAATATAAAATTTGCGAATGACAAGTTTTGGAGGGAAGGAGGGGTGAAATCTTAATAATAACCACCATCTTCCCTCTCCTTACCAAACCCTGTTATTCACAAATTTCCTTATTTTTCTATTTGACGTTTGACAACGAGTGAAACCAATCTCTGGAAACATGTAACGGAAATGAACACGATCCATTTTTCCTAACTTAATGATTCCATATTGTCGATTAGATTCACCATTATGTCGGATAAATCTCATCCATTTCCTCCCTATATAATATAATAGATTAAATATGCAAAAAAATTATATATATTCATATATAAGTATATTTGTAAAGAATACGATAGGTATATATGCACACCCACACACATCATACGTAATAAATGAATGTATATTTATAAAATAGTGTATGTATGTATGTATGTATGTATGGTTGGATGGATATCTGCATTAACAAAATGTATCGTTTCAGAAGTGATGATGAATTGGTATCGCAGAGTTAATTTCTTTTATTACAGGTTTCAAGTTTTTGTGACTTTAATCATGCTTTTGCAATAACGAATAACAAGTAGCCAAAATTCTATACAGGCATGTTATGCACACACTTACTCACAAAAATACAATCGCACGTTCACATATATAGATAGAGAGCAAGTACACATTGGCCAGTAGAAGAGAGAGAGGCACATGCCACTTCAGCTGTTTGTTTATTTGTCTTTCCTCTCCTCTCTTTCTCTCCATGTGCGTGTGTACATGCGCTTGTACATTATCAAACGCATGTGCTAAACCTCATAACATTATCAATGCGAAAGCAATCGAACTTTTTTGGTGTGTTACATTGGTTCACATGAAATGTCATTTTTTCGAATAGTAAGATCAAGGATGATATAAACAATACAAACAGTGAATATTTAATCAAAATATGACACATTTGAAGCAATAACCTTTTCCCGAAAGATTCGCTTATCATAATATGCCATCTCTATGTTTAGTAGGCACAAATTCTGTAAAAGCATGAATTATGGCTTTCCTGATGTTGAGCTTTTTATTACAGATATGAAGTTCAAAATGCTTGAATAGATGATAATCTGTTGGAGAAAATTTGGGTGAATATGGAGGACGCTGCAAGACTCCATATTCAAGTTCTCTGAACTTGAGGTGTCGGCAAAGAGATATGAAATGTGGGAACTGACATGGAGCATTTCATTCAGTTCAGGTTGAACCTATTTTTTTGAGTTGAATTCATGCTTTGAATTTAGTCGAACGCTTTTTGGTTGAGCCTTTGCTGTAAGGGGCTGAGAAATTCCCATCAAAACGATTTCTATCTCTATTTATTCAAATCTGGAAACAAATGCAATTACGTTAGTAAATCTTTCACATTCAGAATAATCATCTCACATGTAAAAGAAAAAAAAGATATTTTTTAAGTCACAACCAAATATTTTCTTTGTGTGTCAATGAAATCATACGTTTATGTGCTCTAATGGTCATTTCTTTCTCCCATCCCAGTTGAAGAGAAGGCCCATATGGCCCCAAGTAATGGCTTAAATTATAGCAGCCCTCAACAGTATTCGTCAGTCTACTAGTGTTATTGGCGGCAACAATGGGAAGGCCGCTTGAATGTAAGTGCTACAACCCGTGGTTGTTTAAAACATTTACCAAGGGAAGGAAATATGTTCTTCTCGGTCTCAGCTATCGCTGCGAAAAGAAAAGGGTTAAAATGTAGGGTTGTGAGGAAGAATAGCAAAGAGAAGAGAGAAAACTAGTAATTATTTGAAGAGGGGGATGAGGAGAGGCGATAGGAGTAAAGGGAGAAATGATGTAAGAAAGAGAAAAAAGATAGAGAGCGAGAAAGACAGAAAGAGAGGAGAATAAAGAAGACAAAAGAAAGAATGGTATTCACAAAGTTTTTCTCTAGCACGTAGGATTGACCTATGTGTTAAGCAAACAGAAGCGGTTGCCTAGGGCGCAAAGGTTTTAAGACGCTCTCTGAACTCTTTGAACTGAGAAAATATCGTTAGAATACAACCAGGGAGACAAATTTTAACTCTCGCTCAAGGAACACCCAACCCAAGGCCTCGGCAGTTGGTCACCCAGTGAGGATTGAAGTCGCTACATTAGCAATGTTATCTGGCTGACTCACTGTAGAGTAATCGCCCTTAATGATTAAAGAAGTAGGAGAAGGAAAAGGTTTCAATATTTGTTGCATTTCCCGAGAATCTGGCATAAGGCCATCAAATTTTCGAATACTGGCTGAAAAATAAATTTATATTGAAGTACATTGAAAGCAGCATGCTAACCAAAGCATTATGAATAGATTCATCAGATTGAGAGAGAGAGAGAGAGAGAGAGAGAGAGAGAGGGGGGGAGAGAGAGAGAGAGAGAGAGAGATTGGAGCAAATGAAAAGAGAACAAGAACAAAAGAAAAGGAAATAGAGTGAGTAAGAATGAATGAATGCGTAGGGAGAAAGGAAGAAAGAGAGAAATTAGAAGAAAAGGGTGACATTAGGAAGAAAAAAAGGATGGGAATAGATAAAACAAAGAAAGAGAAAGAAAGAAAGCATTTATATGAGAAAATAAGTCGAGAATAAAAGAAGATGAAATCAAAATAGCAAAGAAATACCTTGGCAAATAAAAAGAAAGAAAAGAGGGAGAGAGGAGCAGTGGTAGAGAAAGCTTTAAAGGAAGTGGTGGTTGCAGCAGGAAAAGAGAAGCGGCAAGAGGAGAAGACATTGAGTGGGTGGCGGGTTTAATGGTTGCGTTCGAATTCCAACATTTGGTAATGGTGTCAATGTTTGACCTATTTCGTGCAAACTCACCTTTCATTGTGGAAAGTTGAGAAGAGAAAAAGAAGAAAGGAAACGAGTTCGTGCCCTGCTTAAGTGGGAGGGATAGTACAAGGGTTAATGATAGCGTCGACGAAGATGGACGTAAGGCTGGTCGGTCTAAAAAGGATGGATATAGGCATAAAAAAAACAAAAACAGGGAAGACTATGTAATGATTGATGAAAAAGTTCGAGGGAGCGAATGTGTCAGCTAAGTGGAGAGTTTTGAATGTTGGAGGGTTAAAATATTGAGAGGATTCGAAGGGAAGAAGAAAGAAAATAAAAGAGAGGAGAGTACCGCAGAAAAAGAAAAAGAAAATAGGATAAGGAATGAAGTATAACAGGTCCAGTAAATCATTCAATAGAAACCACCATGGACTAATGTATTTTGGTAGCATGCAAATTAGGAAAAGAAGGTGATCAATAAATTGGTTACTTCCCTCGCTTTTTGTTGGGCTGTGATCACTAAAAAAAAGTCCGAGCTTTCTCTAGGTGCGATATATACATGGCCAGATGAAGTAGAGAAAGAAAGGAAGATAAAAAGTAAGTAAGAAAGAAAAAAGACTGAAAGATGAAAAAAAAAAAAAAGAATTGCCACTGACGGTAATCAGAATTGAGATACATTCAAAACTAATATGGCACGTCGCTCCGCTAACGGTTAATATGATAATTCAAATGAAAAATAATGTAGTATTAGGAGAAAAAAACTGTTGTGTTGTTCAAATCTCATCATGAAAGTCAACTGAAACAAATTTTACATTTTATTTCTTTGGTGCCTAAAAACCTCATTTTGAACCCTAAATTATTCAATTGCCAACAGATCTCTACGGTATGGGTCTATAAAATTTTATTGCCAACAGATCTCTGCAGTATTGATCTATAAAAATTGATATCCAACACCTATGACTCATCGTTCTTGTGCATAACATCACCAGGTACAACAATATGGCGGCTTTTTTCGAAAGTGATTCAGACGACAATATTCTTGAAGTTTAATTTTCCGTGAATACTAAATCAACTTCTTCAAATCTGTATAATGTCTGGTAACCGATCGAGAAAAGTAAAGATTTTTATGTTACCAAAGATAAACAATTAATTCAAAACAATAGAGAATAATTTTATACAAATTTTGGCACAAAATGATTAATTTTAATACAAATGCAAATATATTTCGATGATGATGTCTATTGCAAACGAAATTCAACAAGTGTAAATAAATATTTACTTAAACTCCCAGGATCACCAAACCGGAAGTAAATGTTAGGAATATGCAATAAATCAGCCATACAATGAAAAATGAATATATTTAGAATAAAACTATATTAAAATGTTTCATTATTTTAGTTATAATAATATATGATTACAAAAACTATTAGTAGTTGTACACCTACATTTGATCACGTAATCTTGCGAGTGTTTTGAGTGCTAAATATCACTTTTTAAATTTTACCCAAGCTTTCCACGATTTGTGTTCCACGTGGAAAAATTACAATCCAAGACCCACCCCCTCTTCGCGTTAGAATTCCGATCGGCGCACAAATGACGGGCTTACTATATGATTCGTTATATAAACAAATACAGATCTCTTGATTTTGTGGAGACAAAGGATGATAATGATGATGATGGTGATGATGATGATGATCGGAATAGTCGGTCGTGACGTCACAGTTGACTCACGTAAATAGACGTAAGTCAAAAATAATTACCCCTTTTTTGTACAGATGAACACTTTGATTAATTTTTTAGCTATACACGAGGATATATCGAGAGAAAATATTGAATATGATTTTCAACACCTTGGATCACCACATGCGCACCGTGTGGAAAAAAAGTGATTTTTTCTTTTTTTCAGCAGACCTTCAAGATCAGTTAAATTTTAAACCCTCAGCACTTTGATGATATCATGTTACTTCGAATGATCATTATATTTAATCAATATATATATAATCATGTTTTGTGCTATTTACATACATACATATTGACAAATTATTTCTTTGTGAACGACAGTTTTAGTTAGTTTTCCGTCTCACTCTTCTTAGTTATGATGTCTATGCATTCCTCTTGTCTGTGTTAAATATTTTAAAATAAAAGAATTTCAAGTCAAGAGAATTTTTGCAATCTGATGAGAATGATCCCAAATTTTACGCATGCGCAAATTAGTAAATATGGGAGACTAGTCTCCACTAATATTCAATAGTTGTCTCATATAACTTAATTTTTTTAATTTTGAACGTGAGACAGACAGGCAGATTATAAGATAATTCAAGAAAAGAAGATAACTTAGAAAAATAGGCGTAAATGAAAGGAGGCTGTTTTGAAAGTGGTAAATCGGAAAGTGTTGCAAACAAAAAAGTAGTTGTAAAGAACGAAGTAAAGAATAGCAATTCAAGGTTTTCATTCATTTCTTGTCGCTCGTAGCCAGGCCAGTCAGAGGATTGAAGGGGATATGGGATAGTGGATATTTGCCTTGCGTTATCAAGAGTGGTGCAGAGATCGGTGACCCGAGAAGGATTAGCGGGATCACCATGGGTGGCTCTCTGCATGATAACCAGCTTCTAACGACACTTGGCCTACCAAGTTGGTCACCCGTCGAGGTACTGACCTGGCTCGATGTTGCTTTAACTTCGCTGACCTTTCGAGAAGCGGCGTATCCTATGATACTGGAAGAATTTTCAACGTAAAAACATCCATCGACCGAACTAAATTGAATCAAGTGGAAAAATATGTACATGAAGCAAAAAAAAAAAAGAAAAAAAGAACCCTGAGCATTTTGGTAAAATGTTTTTTTGTACGGCCAGAAATTTAAAAGGTTGCACAAAATTAAATTCTGGAAAATGGCGGCCGAATTTCAAATTTTTGCCAATAACTTCCAACAGTCAAAGATGCGGAACATTTACATCAAATGCAAAAATATTCCTCTTTGCTAGCTGAACGTATTGGTCTATTAAGTCATTTTTTTTTAGGTCAAAAATTAAAACAAATTAAACATAACAAAAAATCTGGAAAATGGCAAACAATTTTTCAAAAATTTTTGCCAATAACTTCCAGACCGTTAGAGATACAGAAAATTTACATAAAATAAAAATGATTTCTCACAACGAAATAAACATTTTGGTGAATCATTTTTTGTATGCCCAGAATTTAAAAAAGAATGTTACTCAAAATCAAAACTGGAAAATGGTGGCCACAATTTTAATTTCTTTTTTTAAAATCTTTAACGGTTTAGAAGTTATTGGCAAAAAATTGAAAAAGCAAGAAAAATTTAGGCTGTTATATGTTTTTTTATCCCCCCCCCTTTTTTTGTTCGGACTTTTTAGCTGCTCTGTTCTTTGTTCGAAGGAAATCCACAATAAAGAAGTCACTTTGGACACAATTGTCGCAATGAAATCCCAAATAAAGACCGTTCTTGATCATACTAGATTTTGTTAGAGGAATCGGTTTAACCATCTCTCATGGAAGGTTTTTGATACGAGTTCAAATCCCACCCAAAACTGTTTTTCAATTAAGCCATGGGCTTTAGTGGCTGGAGGGCATCCAGAGATTAAATGAAAAGTTATTCCATTTGTGAATGCTAAATCGAAGTGTAAATATTCGAAATGATCAATTTAAAACAAGTTCAATATATCTATACATGTAAATAGGAAATGTTTGTATGTTTGAACTCTTATCACCCGAGAACTATGCATCCTAGACAAAAAATATATAAATAAAATAAAACTATAATTGACTTCAGCACGCCTCAAATTATAAACAGCTCACATCTTTAGGTAGAATCTCCAATATAGGTTTGAAAATTTGTCTAAAGTAGCTAGAAAATAACTGAAAATTGATTTAAGTTGATAAAAAATATCGCTAAGAATTGGCTAGATATAGCGGAAAATGTTGAATCATCGCGCTGACAGACCCAGAAGCGTGCCAAATATAATCTTACTACACACGTAGTTCCCAAACTCTATTTCCATCACTGGAAAGAAAAGAGGAAAATCTTAGAGAAGAAAATGGGGGACGTTAGAGAAAATGAAAATAGACAGAAAAAAGTAGAGATCAAAGGAGACAAGGAAAGAACAAAGGGACAGAGAGAGAGAGAGAGTGAAAGAGAGAGACGGTGTAAGAAAGAGAGGGACAGCGAGAGAGAGTGGGAACGGAGAAAATGAAATAGAGTAAGGCAAACAGAGTGAGAGAAATGGGGGAAAAGGGACAGAGAAATAGAGAGATCGACAGAGAAAGATAGAGAGAAAAAGAGATAGATAAATACAGAAACAGAAAGACAGAGAGAGAGAGAGAGAGAAAGAGAAATAATCAAAAAAAGGGAGACAGAGAAAAAAAGAAAGAAAAAATGACAAGGAGAATCAAACTGAAGAAAAAGAGGAAAAATGAGAGCCTTTCGAAAAGGTTTTGCCCCTTATCTTGATCGTCCCCCGATCCTATTCTAGCCTTTCCTTGACCCTATCGTCTAATTTGGTCAGTTCACTCCATTAACACCGGTGCATATCTCACAGTCTATTGCCACTTTCTCTTCGATATATCAATCATTATCCATACTTTTATTCTCCACCTACAGATTCAATTTCTTTTCCCCGGCTCCCTGGGATCCCCGGCCTTCAAAAACTCGGCCCTTTGCTCTAAAAAAACCCCTTCTTTTTCGCCTTTGTTCACCAGTCCGGAGCATTCTGTCCTTTGTTACTTATTCTCTTGCCAGTATCCCCTTTTCTATTCTAGGTTCACCATCTGTCAACTTCTCTCCCTCAAGGTGCCGGTCACTGTCCCGCCCATTGTCTTTTAATCCAGACCTCAAACTTCATTTCATTCGCAACCCATTTTGATAGGACGACACTTTTCGCGACCCCTCACTCACTGTTATTATAAAAGCAGTAGGTATTAAGATACTATACTTCAGGGGGTTGCCAAACTGGCTTTATGTAAGATCCTCTGATGTTTGAGAACCGAAACAAAATTTTCACACTTTTCTACTCTTACATATTTTCTTACCAACATCTAACCATATAAAAAGCTTATATGCAAAATTTTCTGTTTATTTATTTGTTTCTTTGCGCTTAAATGGGTTGATCTCATCGGTTGATTTACCTTCCTATAATGACATAGCAATAAAAATTACGTCCTAGAGAGACACATTAAAAAAAAAAAACTTAAAAAAAACCTGAAATTGGGATACTTGAATTATTAAAAATAAATTATCTAATAAAATAGCTTTAGGCTCATTAGTGCCAACCCATACATAAATAACCCCGCCATTTCTGAGGGGTATATTTTTAGCTTTATATAAATATTAACAACTATGTGTACGCGATAGAATCCATTCGAGCATGTAGTTTTTTTTCTTTTTAAATTATAATTTATATTTGTTTCGGTAGTCACAAAACACACTTACAAATATACGAAACATTTTCAAAATCTTAACGACTGTTTTATCTATGTTGAACGTACTTGATATCGTAATGAACTATGAGGACATCAAAGAAAAAAATGCGAATTTGCTTTTCAGTAAGAAACCCAGCCAACATATACCAGAAGCTGCACGCAAAATGACAAGCCGCGGTTTGGCCACTCCTGATATATCAGTCTTCAGTCTCAATCCAAAAGTAAATTATCAGAGAAATAAATAAAGACCAAAAATTGCTTATATGATAAATAATGCGATGGTTCGTGTTACTTTTCATGTCGTAAATTAGTGGTAATGGTAATCCTTGGGTTCACAAAAGTAAAATCCAGTTGTTAAATACAATACACATAGTCTTCGAAAAGTATATCTATCCGGTGTATTGATCAGATATTAACACAATAATGAATTTAAAGTCCATCAATTTATTCTCAATCAGACACCCAGAGAGTCTAAAATCTCTGGGGTGTCTAGAAAGTTATTACGATGACATTTTGGCACGTCGGATGCAATATTTCCGTTGTACCTTGCCGAATTTATGGTGCACAATATTCTGATCAAGAACAAACTGATGGCCTATTACTTTATTATAATGTTAATATCTGATCAATACATTGTATGATGTCAGTTGTCAAATTTCGATGGTCGTTAACACTCAGTAAGTTTTAATTCGACACTCCTCTCTCTCATTCTCTCTCTCTCTCTCTCTCTCTCTCTCTCTCTCTCTCTCTCTCTCTCTCTCTCTCTCTCTCTCTCTCTCTCTCTCTCTCAGGCTTGTAAGTTTCTCAGTTTTCTTGACCGCTGGTTGAGTTGAAAAATTAAGATGTTTGATCTCATTTCTATATTAATTGATTTTTTTTTGTGAATATTCAACTGAATCAGCGGAAATAAACATTATTCTTCGTATGAATTTCAAACGTATACCCCCACGTAAACTTTTTTCTTTACAATAGGAACAGGAAATATAGGATTGATGAACCTTGCCTAAGATGATGATTGATGAACCTCGGGCCAAGAGCTTATGGCAAAATACACTGGTACTCGTGAAATCATCCAAGTTTATCAATATCAAACCTGATCAGTATCTAGATGGGTGACCATTGTAGGAATCCCAGTACTTGTACTTACCAGGAAGGCCGTGAGTACCATTTTAAGAGTCTTTGTAGGTTACATATATATATATATATATATATATATATATATATATATATATATATATATATATATATATATGTGTGTGTTTGTGTGTGTGTGTATGTGTCTGTGAGAGAGAGAGACAAATTCCTGGGCCAAGTTGTTCTCAGAGACTCTGAACACTTGTAGACTGTCAGACCTTTACTCATCATAGATTGATCCATAACAATTTATCCCTCTCAAGTCTCTGGACCAGGCCGGCTGACGCTCTGGTTTTATCGAGAAGGAGAAGAAGGATATACAGTATTTCTATTTCGAAGCTTTGATTCCGATGAGTGCACTTATTGCTTTGACTAATCCTCTCAGCACTTGTGAAGAGGTAACGTGGGCGAGATGTTCAATTGTAGCCGACAAAAAGATTTTCTTCCTCATTATTGAAAAAAAAAATCTAAAATCCAATGGATCGGCGCTAAGTGAAACGCCCACGCACTTGATATTTTTAGATGCACAAATATCTTTAATGGTGTTTACTGTCACTGATTGACAAATCGAAATTTGTAGTACATCCCTTGCCCAGATTTGGCAATTTAGATGTTCATCGAAATCTGGATATTTTGAGTTTCATCTAGATGTTAGAAATCACTATAAGGTTATTTTTGATAAAACAAGGAAGATTATTATTTAATTTATTGTAGTAAAATAAGTAATATTTCTTTTAAATCAAGTAATATTTAGATAAAATTAATATAAAAGATTAGAGATACATTTAATTTTTTGATAATATTCAATACTTTTCCTAGATTTTAGGTATATATCTAGAGAATCTAAATGTTCCTAGGTATGTTTAAATGTTTTTTGATTCAATTTCAGATGTAAACTCGAAAAAGGAGTTAGTAACACTGTCCTAGCTAGATTTTTCAAATAAGGAATAAACTAGCGCATCAGTGGTCTGACTTGTTTGCTAGAAGGGGACAAAAGCTAAGTATGGAAGAAAACACATTCCAAAAGGCCAGAGAGGAAATAATTACTTCCGGTTTCAGTTAGTTATTTCTCTTGGAATGTTGATGGGTCACAGGGTTGCCGAATTAGCCGTTTTTCGGCTATGTCGGGCAGATCATTTTCCGTTTTAGCCGATAAAAATTACGATAGTCGATGAAATCTGGCGAGTATAATAAAAGTAAATATCCAACTTGTGTGGATAATTTGTTTTGGAGTCTTAGCATATAGTTATTTTATTTGATATGGAGATATTGGAAGAAATCAACATTTAGAATACACAAAATTTGACGTATTTTAGCAATTTTGAAAGACAGTTTTAGTTATAAATAACAAGCCATACTTTGCACTACAACTGGGTCTACAAGTACACATGCGATGAAGGAAGTGATTGGGGGTTATTAGGGGAAAAGAGACGAAAGGGGAAGAAGAGATTCATTTACTGAGCCAATCCTTATTCCAGTTACAAAAACAGAGGTAAATAAAAAAGCAACAATGTGTCATAATGATTTTACTGGGAGAATGAAAAGCCTCTATCGACCTACCTTTACCAGCACGTGTCATCCTATACAAGTGGTCATATTGAAGAATATAACGGATAAAAACTAACTCCAACAAAATCGGATTTATAATTGTTGTTCATTTTGCTGAGGCTTTGATCTGGATTTATCGTTTTTGAGACTAAGATTGAGAATTTATGTATTCGTACTAATGCCCTTTCAGAAAGGCATGAAGTTCATCCCACCCGAACCCCAAGATTTAGGGTAAATATCAGAATTTTCCAGTCATGGTTTGCTCGAAGCTATGAGTAAATAGTATGGTAGACTTTGCTCACTAGCCTTGGTGAGCAACCAATGTAGGAGATGAATTTTACTGATTCCAAATCAGGAGTGGAGCCATATAGGCAGATTGATACCTATTCTTCCAATAGATCAGGTAATATATTACTCCTTGTTGAATGTTACTTGGAGGGGATATGGGCACCCTCTATTAACCCTTTTGCCCTGAGAAATATCAAGGAGGGAAAGTACTCAACAGAGCACCCTGATGATCTATGGTTATTGTTTCAATCGGAACTGGAGGATAATTCATCTCAATGATAAGAATAGATTGGGGATAATTTCTTGTTTGTTTTCTTAAGCTTTTATCCTGTGACCATTTGAACCAAAACAATCAACTGAAGTTTGCTGCTTATTCGATGAAGCGTCTGTCTTCCGAGTTCGACAGCTGCACATCCTTTAATCCGGACTTCTTTTAGTATTTTATTCACATGTTTCTTTGTGTTTCTATCAACCCACTCTACAGGTACAAGTCCTGCAGTCTGATCTCCTTTTAATCAGACCAACATTTGATCTAAACGTATTATTCACATTTATTATTTGTTATTGTTGATTTGCTATATTAAATATGAGGTGATAAAAATGCAAGATATGAGTATTATAAGTAAGTTAAAAATGTTTTGTTGAGTTGTAATTGAATAATTTGACCCTGTGACCTATGGCTTCTGATCATCCAACCCAACGTTTAATCTGACTATACAACTCATCCGACCTGCCTTTCGAACCATGAATATTAGACACGATGTCTTCAGCCTGGCTTGGTCTTAATTTACACTCAAGATTCAGGTACTGGGCGATTTCTCCATAGAACGCTTCTCGCAGTTTGTCTACTTGAGCATTTGTGAAATTCTATAGTGTAAATGGAGATAGACACATAAGCAACAGGATTTGGAACTCGACACAATACTTAATCGATGATTTTTAAAAAGGTACATTTCGTTGAAAATTTATTAATTAGAGCATTAATTCTATTCTAAATAGTTTGAATATTTTCTTCCTCTCCAACGAAACGACGTAGTTTGATAAGGGTGAGGTAAGATGGGGGTGAAGACGAGACAGATGGCAGTAACTGGTCGCTTAGACACCTTTTCCCTTGGTCAAATGAATCTGACCTGTCTGAATTGGTCAGTGCCTCTCTCGCCTGATATATTCGGCCGACGGCTAGTCGCTCTTTCTCTTTCTGAAAGCAGCTTGACATTTGACCAGTAAGATGGAAATGTCAGTAGATTGCGTGTTTGGCCTGGAATGGTCTGAGACATCTAGATGGAGTGGACACCGGTCATATATGACGTAAGAATAGAAAGTTTTCTTGAAAGTCATATGAGACAAGCTGAAATCCTACCGTGTTCTCAACTAGTTCCTGTAGAAGGCCTAATTTTTGGACTAGATAGAATCTATGATATTATTCTGCTTGTTCCTACCAAAGATAAGACATCGTGGATTTGAGATATGTATAATTGAATCATGCCTTATTTGAACGATCATCATCATCATCGTGAATTCTTGGCTCATATTTAATCCAAAAATCTGGAGTTGGAGGTTGAAATATTTCCCAAACTCCCCAAACCTTAAACTTTAAGAATTTCCCCTAGGCCCATTGAGTATGCATATCAAATTTGGTTAGGCAAATTAGACTTTGATAAGGAATCAGAAAATTTTTTTTTCAAAAATCCCATTTTTTCACACACCCTCGGCCCATTGAGTATGTATGTCAAATAAAATTAGTCTGCAACCATATTTAAGTGGACACACAGACAGGCGGTTCTCACACACACACACACACACACACACACATATATATATATATATATATATATATATATATATATATATATATATATATAGATAGATAGATAGATAGATAGAGAGAGAGAGAGAGAGAGAGAGATGCGTCGAAGAAGAAAAATTAGCATTGGCTGTACTTAAGGCAGAGCAAACACTGCAGCTAAGGTCTAAGGGCTTCCCAATAAAATATGTCTCACAATATACATTTTTTAAATTTTTTAATGTGTTTCAGTGGTTTGATTTCCTTAAGGATTTATTAAGAGATAAAATATTGATGTATAAAAGACTTTACATTGAATTAGACGGCATAATTTTATGAATATGGTTTTTTTTTTTTTTAGTTTTTCAAGAAAAGCTGAATACAACGATAGAAGCCCATCCCCCAAAAAAGATTGATTAAATTTGGGGACGGATCCAAGAATATTTTTACGATTGAGTTAATGTACGGTGATGGTAGACGTATGCACTCTCGGAGTGCTTTCTAGTTAAAATACATCCATGGAAAGAGGATTGGAGGCGGGAGGTAAGGGAGATTAGTTCAACTCTTTCTTGACCCGATGCTTCTGACTATGGGCCAGTCAAGTTGGGATAATTTATCAAGTGATCGTAGAAGCGTCCTAATCCTACGGTCAACCAGACAGGGATTAAGCTGATCCCCAAATTTACTTTTTATTTATCAACCTGAATTCATAGATATATAGACAAAGTTCATAGAACTGTTTTGTCTGTTTATGGACAAAAGACAGGAGTGTTTCAACAAACATCCATCAAAATTAACCATCAGTAGGTCTTGAACTCATGGCTGCTAAAAGTAGCTTTGGTTGAAGTTAATCCTCGGGAGATAACAATTCAAACGGTATTGGCCGGTCACTTCAGTGCGTTGAATGAGCCGCTCACACTTGACGTCGGAGATTCATTACTCCAAATATCCACAGATCCATTTTGACAAAACGTATCACCGTGATTCAGTGGTGAAGTGCTCACCTCCGTGAGGCTGTGGTTCGATTCACTACCGAGTGATACCAAAGACTTCAGAAATGGTACTCAACACCTCCCTGCGAAAAACTCAGGGCAAGGACTAGGGTTGAGGAACCTCTCAACCTAAGGAGTTATGACAGACGAAAATTTATTTTACATGACTATTATGACGGGCTTCCCTGTCCACCATTAGGTTTGACCTCTTCCATATATGCATATTTGGAACAGGCACCTACCCCAGTCCAACTAAAATTGAAGAAATCTCTGTGGGTGGGCGCATATACATATAAGATAACTCGACAACAGGCCGTTTTACTAAGCTGGCTTTCTCCATATGAATAAGACGCTTGAAGTTCGTATTTTTTTTTTTTTTGAAAAAGCAGTTCTTGAGAAATCTAATAAAAACAAATGGAAAACTACAGATCATGGATCTTTCACTTAGAACTAAAATCTAAATTTATGTAAATGAATTTCTAAATTAGCTATTAGTTTAAATTTAGATACAGATTATCAAAACCTAAAAAAAAACGAAATGATTTGAAACGGTAGTTCAGTTTTACAAGACTATTATAGCTGGCTGTCCTACACACCATAAAGTCCAGCCTCTTCCAAATATGCACCCCTGGAACAAGCACAATCCCAGTTTTAGTAAAAGAGAAAGGCGACGTCTTTTTTTTCATGTAACAGCCATTAATATATTCAAGAAAATCAAAACAATCTTGTTTTTCGATTGAAATAGTTATCATAAAAAATTCAAGTTGAAAAGATTTAGCCAAAAGGGGAGATAACCCCAGCTTTATCGAAGGGACTTACCTAACACAGGGATTGGGGTAGCGTAGAATTGAGAAATCAACCAAATCTGGAGGTGGAGGTTCAATACCAGCCTCTTGAGGAAGCCCCACCTGGTATTGAACCACAGATTATCTCTCCTTCGGGCCAAATCTTGCAACCCACTAGCAATGACTTATGAAGCGGACATGAAAGCTCCACATAAAGTTCATCAATTGAAAATGTAGGTACATTTTTACTGTGCACTGACTCAAATAAGGCCAAGTATGGTTTGTATTTACTATATATATATATATATATATATATATATATATATATATATATATGGCTGTGCGTGTGTATGTGTGTAGAGAGAGAGAGAGAATAATTATAAATTCATTATTCTCACTAGAAACTCTATTTTAACCGACATCCCTTTTTATACAGTGAATATGCCAGTGACAGTGTAAATAGAATAAACAATTGAAAGAATAGACTGCTGCATGAATCGAAGCTGCATCCAACTGGAGGCCGTCTTAACGCAACGCTGCTCTTAGCATCTCTACTAAACAACCAGCCGTTATGTCACTTGAAAAAGAGTTTCTACTAAATAATGTTGGTCCCAAAGGAGTTTCTACTAAATAATGCACACACACATACATACACTTCTCTCTCTCTCTCTCTCTCTCTCTCTATATATATATATATATATATATATATATATATATATATATATATATATATATATATATATATATATACATGTGTGTGTGCGTGTGTGTATATGTACATTGTTACTGTTGTTATAGGTTGCTTTACTTAGAAGAGTGTTCAGAATTTAGTATAAAGTATAAAAAGATATGTACAGTGTAACCCTGTCTGTTAAGATTTTGGTTCTAGTGGAAAGTTTCACGCCATAGGCCATCAACAAATAAAAAATGCCTGTCGATCCCTAATGGCATGGAACTATCAAACAATTGCATCTAAGACTTACTTAATCATGTTTCATTGCATACATCTCTCTCTCTCTCTCTCTCTCTCACTAAATGTATGTTATTATTAATTGCGTTTTTGAAATCCTATTTGAAATGATATCCCGTTATTACACGGTGAATGTATCATTTAGCCTAGACAAAGTACATGATATAGAAAATTAACGAAATTTGGGCAACTGCAGGAATCGAACCTGCGACCGACGCATTCATCGTGTAATAACAGGTGGTCATTTCAAATAGAGTTTCAATATAATATAACGCAAATTATAATCATTCTGTCGAATAATATATCCATCACTTAATGATATATATATATATATATATATATATATATATATATATATATATATATATATATATATATATATATATATATACAAGCATTTCTACATACATACACATTTATAGTCGACGAAAATCACGCCAAAATCCTAAATATTTGAATACCAGTCAAGAAAACATGATTGCTTTTGTCAATACTTTGTTTATTAAAATAACTAAGTGTTAATGTAACCAACAATTAAACAAAATCAATCGCACTTTGTTAATCAAATATTAATTTGCCAAATTTCTTTTATTGTCTGTGTTTTATAATCGTCTAATTCACACCCACACACGCACACGCATACGTACATACTCACACGCATGCACACATACTCACGCACGTACATGCTCATACTGCACACTTACACGTATGCACACACACTGAGTTGTATACGCTATGACACAAGACTAAATTCACAATCAGAATCAAAAAATAAGAGATAGCCTATTCCACAAAATATTCGGAATAGTATCCTTGTCTTTATTGTATTGATTATAAGATTTGGCTGGCCCGTTCCTTTCCTGGTATCGAACAAAAACACACACACTCACACGCACACACACACACACACACACACACACACACACACACACACACACACACTCGACTTGATGTTTTTATTTTTAACTTGACATTTAAATCGTAGAAGATGTAGTTACATGCGAATATTCATTATCTAAGCAGCTGATGCAAAATGAAAGTGTTGCTTGCGTATCACCAAATTCTTCATTGAACTGACAAAGGCAGCAGCATTGAATGTAACACGACTAGAATTGGGAAGAAACAGGCTTCGATCTGCGCCTGGAAATCTTCCTCGAAAACAACAAAAGGATTTAATGAAAGAATAAGCTTGGCTGTGCTAGAGTCAAACTGCTTTGTTTCATTAAAATCTAAAAGGTGAACAAAACAAAATTCATTTCACTATACAATATTATTCCAAAACTATTTGACCCATTCAACCTCATTTATTAAAAGTTCTTGTAAATTGGATTAGCAAGCTCAAGCAAAACAAGTCGACTTTAGTTGGGCTTTAGAAGTGGGAATGAATTTGTCATCAGTTCTCGCGTACGTCACTGTATCACTGTCATTCGTGCATGACGTCACTAGTTTTAGGTCTGGTCATTGTCATCCGTCATTTTTGTTAGATAATGTTTTTTTTGTGTGCCAGCAAAACATTTCAATAGATCTCCGATATTCTACGGCCAGTCCATTAATATAGGATAGGACAAACAGTATATGTCCTTTGATATTAAAAAAACGTGTCTCAGTGATTCCCATTGAAAGGATACATATGTAAAAATGCCTTGATGGACCCAAAAAAGAAAAAGAGGCAGGTTAAAGACCACCTGGAGGACGACAATGATGGAGGACTTGAGAGAAAAGGGTTCGGGTTTCGCGTGAAGTAAAACACAAACCAAAGCACAGAACAGGGTTCAATGGTGTGATAATGATAATGGTATGATACAATCGTCACTTTAGGTACAGGCGTCCCTATTTCGTCTCGAATAGGATTTTTTTTTTTTTTGTGGAGCAACCTTACCACACAGAATTGCATAAAATCCAATCAGTCTTTTTCGATTTCGACTGTCTTTATTCGATTAAATCTCAATGTTTAAAATCTAATCAAATTTGAGAAGTTGAGATTTGGTGAGAGAAGAAGACAGACAGTCGGGGGCACAGAGAGAGAGAGAGAGAGAGAGAGAGAGAGAGAGAGAGAGAAAGGAAGGAAGAAGGAAAAAAAGAAACATACAATCTAACAGACATGAAGACATACATGAGAAGGATAGATATTGAAATATAGAGCAAGGGAAAGCGATATATATTTAGCGAGATGTAGAGACAGTCGGAGGCAGAGAAAGAAAGGAAGGGAAAAGAAAGAAAGAGAGGAAGAAAGACGCAACCAGCCAGGCATAAAGATATATATGAGCAGAATAGAGACAGAGAGAGAAAGATATATATATATATATATATATATATATATATATATATATATATATATATATATATATATATATATATATATATATATATATACATACATACATATATATATTATCAGGTACGATAAAAGGGAGGGTAGATCAATTCCCCCGTTTTAGGCTTGCCTGTTTTGAGATGATAGCTTTTTACCTGGAATCTAATACCGGCTTCCAGCAACATTAAAAAATACACAACTCTCCCAGGTACCATGTACACTCAGATGTGAATGGATAGAAATTGATAGATGGGTG